>OX155958.1:8648154-8678154 GCA_944548615.1 Micropterix aruncella
TAACCTAAATGGATTATTTACAATGAACGAAACATAAAATATGTAAAAATTCAATATTTTGAAATATTTGATAGTTTTGTGTATATATTCTTTTTAGAATTGATCAATAAGATGATTATAAAGTAAATAATTATAAAAGCCACTTACATCGTGACGAAGGATTCCCTTGATCGGATTCGGGAATGCTTTAGGTGTTAACGAGAATGATGAATGCCTCTCACTTGCGGAAAGAGGAGTAGGTTTAAGTTGGGCCCATTTTTCAACTAGTAAACGCTCACCCTTCATCCAATTATCTCAAAAATTAAGCTACAATCCTTCTTTATACGTAAACTCACTCAATTTCCTATTATTTCAGAGGAAATAACAAGACAAGACGAGCTACTTGACAGATGGAAGAATTTAAAATTTCGAATTTCGTTTTTTTATTTTCTAAAGGTGCGATATAAAGAAGCTGCGATCAATATTCAGCTGAAAACTTAAAATTCATCAAGGGAAATCAAGGGAATCCTTCGTCACGATGTAAGTGGCTTTTATAATTATTTACTTTATAATCATCTTATTGATCAATTCTAAAAAGAATATATACACAAAACTATCAAATATTTCAAAATATTGAATTTTTACATATTTTATGTTTCGTTCATTGTAAATAATCCATTTAGGTTAAAGGTAATCTTTCCAACTAATAGGAAAGAGCTGACTGCTTCCTTTCATTGATATGAGGGCATGTCACGCTTTTAGTTTTAAGTTTTCAGCTGAATATTGATCGCAGCTTCTTTATATCGCACCTTTAGAAAATAAAAAAACGAAATTCGAAATTTTAAATTCTTCCATCTGTCAAGTAGCTCGTCTTGTCTTGTTATTTCCTCTGAAATAATAGGAAATTGAGTGAGTTTACGTATAAAGAAGGATTGTAGCTTAATTTTTGAGATAATTGGATGAAGGGTGAGCGTTTACTAGTTGAAAAATGGGCCCAACTTAAACCTACTCCTCTTTCCGCAAGTGAGAGGCATTCATCATTCTCGTTAACACCTAAAGCATTCCCGAATCCGATCAAGGGAATCCTTCGTCACGATGTAAGTGGCTTTTATAATTATTTACTTTATAATCATCTTATTGATCAATTCTAAAAAGAATATATACACAAAACTATCAAATATTTCAAAATATTGAATTTTTACATATTTTATGTTTCGTTCATTGTAAATAATCCATTTAGGTTAAAGGTAATCTTTCCAACTAATAGGAAAGAGCTGACTGCTTCCTTTCATTGATATGAGGGCATGTCACGCTTTTAGTTTTAAGTTTTCAGCTGAATATTGATCGCAGCTTCTTTATATCGCACCTTTAGAAAATAAAAAAACGAAATTCGAAATTTTAAATTCTTCCATCTGTCAAGTAGCTCGTCTTGTCTTGTTATTTCCTCTGAAATAATAGGAAATTGAGTGAGTTTACGTATAAAGAAGGATTGTAGCTTAATTTTTGAGATAATTGGATGAAGGGTGAGCGTTTACTAGTTGAAAAATGGGCCCAACTTAAACCTACTCCTCTTTCCGCAAGTGAGAGGCATTCATCATTCTCGTTAACACCTAAAGCATTCCCGAATCCGATCAAGGGAATCCTTCGTCACGATGTAAGTGGCTTTTATAATTATTTACTTTATAATCATCTTATTGATCAATTCTAAAAAGAATATATACACAAAACTATCAAATATTTCAAAATATTGAATTTTTACATATTTTATGTTTCGTTCATTGTAAATAATCCATTTAGGTTAAAGGTAATCTTTCCAACTAATAGGAAAGAGCTGACTGCTTCCTTTCATTGATATGAGGGCATGTCACGCTTTTAGTTTTAAGTTTTCAGCTGAATATTGATCGCAGCTTCTTTATATCGCACCTTTAGAAAATAAAAAAACGAAATTCGAAATTTTAAATTCTTCCATCTGTCAAGTAGCTCGTCTTGTCTTGTTATTTCCTCTGAAATAATAGGAAATTGAGTGAGTTTACGTATAAAGAAGGATTGTAGCTTAATTTTTGAGATAATTGGATGAAGGGTGAGCGTTTACTAGTTGAAAAATGGGCCCAACTTAAACCTACTCCTCTTTCCGCAAGTGAGAGGCATTCATCATTCTCGTTAACACCTAAAGCATTCCCGAATCCGATCAAGGGAATCCTTCGTCACGATGTAAGTGGCTTTTATAATTATTTACTTTATAATCATCTTATTGATCAATTCTAAAAAGAATATATACACAAAACTATCAAATATTTCAAAATATTGAATTTTTACATATTTTATGTTTCGTTCATTGTAAATAATCCATTTAGGTTAAAGGTAATCTTTCCAACTAATAGGAAAGAGCTGACTGCTTCCTTTCATTGATATGAGGGCATGTCACGCTTTTAGTTTTAAGTTTTCAGCTGAATATTGATCGCAGCTTCTTTATATCGCACCTTTAGAAAATAAAAAAACGAAATTCGAAATTTTAAATTCTTCCATCTGTCAAGTAGCTCGTCTTGTCTTGTTATTTCCTCTGAAATAATAGGAAATTGAGTGAGTTTACGTATAAAGAAGGATTGTAGCTTAATTTTTGAGATAATTGGATGAAGGGTGAGCGTTTACTAGTTGAAAAATGGGCCCAACTTAAACCTACTCCTCTTTCCGCAAGTGAGAGGCATTCATCATTCTCGTTAACACCTAAAGCATTCCCGAATCCGATCAAGGGAATCCTTCGTCACGATGTAAGTGGCTTTTATAATTATTTACTTTATAATCATCTTATTGATCAATTCTAAAAAGAAGAATATATACACAAAACTATCAAATATTTCAAAATATTGAATTTTTACATATTTTATGTTTCGTTCATTGTAAATAATCCATTTAGGTTAAAGGTAATCTTTCCAACTAATAGGAAAGAGCTGACTGCTTCCTTTCATTGATATGAGGGCATGTCACGCTTTTAGTTTTAAGTTTTCAGCTGAATATTGATCGCAGCTTCTTTATATCGCACCTTTAGAAAATAAAAAAACGAAATTCGAAATTTTAAATTCTTCCATCTGTCAAGTAGCTCGTCTTGTCTTGTTATTTCCTCTGAAATAATAGGAAATTGAGTGAGTTTACGTATAAAGAAGGATTGTAGCTTAATTTTTGAGATAATTGGATGAAGGGTGAGCGTTTACTAGTTGAAAAATGGGCCCAACTTAAACCTACTCCTCTTTCCGCAAGTGAGAGGCATTCATCATTCTCGTTAACACCTAAAGCATTCCCGAATCCGATCAAGGGAATCCTTCGTCACGATGTAAGTGGCTTTTATAATTATTTACTTTATAATCATCTTATTGATCAATTCTAAAAAGAATATATACACAAAACTATCAAATATTTCAAAATATTGAATTTTTACATATTTTATGTTTCGTTCATTGTAAATAATCCATTTAGGTTAAAGGTAATCTTTCCAACTAATAGGAAAGAGCTGACTGCTTCCTTTCATTGATATGAGGGCATGTCACGCTTTTAGTTTTAAGTTTTCAGCTGAATATTGATCGCAGCTTCTTTATATCGCACCTTTAGAAAATAAAAAAACGAAATTCGAAATTTTAAATTCTTCCATCTGTCAAGTAGCTCGTCTTGTCTTGTTATTTCCTCTGAAATAATAGGAAATTGAGTGAGTTTACGTATAAAGAAGGATTGTAGCTTAATTTTTGAGATAATTGGATGAAGGGTGAGCGTTTACTAGTTGAAAAATGGGCCCAACTTAAACCTACTCCTCTTTCCGCAAGTGAGAGGCATTCATCATTCTCGTTAACACCTAAAGCATTCCCGAATCCGATCAAGGGAATCCTTCGTCACGATGTAAGTGGCTTTTATAATTATTTACTTTATAATCATCTTATTGATCAATTCTAAAAAGAATATATACACAAAACTATCAAATATTTCAAAATATTGAATTTTTACATATTTTATGTTTCGTTCATTGTAAATAATCCATTTAGGTTAAAGGTAATCTTTCCAACTAATAGGAAAGAGCTGACTGCTTCCTTTCATTGATATGAGGGCATGTCACGCTTTTAGTTTTAAGTTTTCAGCTGAATATTGATCGCAGCTTCTTTATATCGCACCTTTAGAAAATAAAAAAACGAAATTCGAAATTTTAAATTCTTCCATCTGTCAAGTAGCTCGTCTTGTCTTGTTATTTCCTCTGAAATAATAGGAAATTGAGTGAGTTTACGTATAAAGAAGGATTGTAGCTTAATTTTTGAGATAATTGGATGAAGGGTGAGCGTTTACTAGTTGAAAAATGGGCCCAACTTAAACCTACTCCTCTTTCCGCAAGTGAGAGGCATTCATCATTCTCGTTAACACCTAAAGCATTCCCGAATCCGATCAAGGGAATCCTTCGTCACGATGTAAGTGGCTTTTATAATTATTTACTTTATAATCATCTTATTGATCAATTCTAAAAAGAATATATACACAAAACTATCAAATATTTCAAAATATTGAATTTTTACATATTTTATGTTTCGTTCATTGTAAATAATCCATTTAGGTTAAAGGTAATCTTTCCAACTAATAGGAAAGAGCTGACTGCTTCCTTTCATTGATATGAGGGCATGTCACGCTTTTAGTTTTAAGTTTTCAGCTGAATATTGATCGCAGCTTCTTTATATCGCACCTTTAGAAAATAAAAAAACGAAATTCGAAATTTTAAATTCTTCCATCTGTCAAGTAGCTCGTCTTGTCTTGTTATTTCCTCTGAAATAATAGGAAATTGAGTGAGTTTACGTATAAAGAAGGATTGTAGCTTAATTTTTGAGATAATTGGATGAAGGGTGAGCGTTTACTAGTTGAAAAATGGGCCCAACTTAAACCTACTCCTCTTTCCGCAAGTGAGAGGCATTCATCATTCTCGTTAACACCTAAAGCATTCCCGAATCCGATCAAGGGAATCCTTCGTCACGATGTAAGTGGCTTTTATAATTATTTACTTTATAATCATCTTATTGATCAATTCTAAAAAGAATATATACACAAAACTATCAAATATTTCAAAATATTGAATTTTTACATATTTTATGTTTCGTTCATTGTAAATAATCCATTTAGGTTAAAGGTAATCTTTCCAACTAATAGGGAAAGAGCTGACTGCTTCCTTTCATTGATATGAGGGCATGTCACGCTTTTAGTTTTAAGTTTTCAGCTGAATATTGATCGCAGCTTCTTTATATCGCACCTTTAGAAAATAAAAAAACGAAATTCGAAATTTTAAATTCTTCCATCTGTCAAGTAGCTCGTCTTGTCTTGTTATTTCCTCTGAAATAATAGGAAATTGAGTGAGTTTACGTATAAAGAAGGATTGTAGCTTAATTTTTGAGATAATTGGATGAAGGGTGAGCGTTTACTAGTTGAAAAATGGGCCCAACTTAAACCTACTCCTCTTTCCGCAAGTGAGAGGCATTCATCATTCTCGTTAACACCTAAAGCATTCCCGAATCCGATCAAGGGAATCCTTCGTCACGATGTAAGTGGCTTTTATAATTATTTACTTTATAATCATCTTATTGATCAATTCTAAAAAGAATATATACACAAAACTATCAAATATTTCAAAATATTGAATTTTTACATATTTTATGTTTCGTTCATTGTAAATAATCCATTTAGGTTAAAGGTAATCTTTCCAACTAATAGGAAAGAGCTGACTGCTTCCTTTCATTGATATGAGGGCATGTCACGCTTTTAGTTTTAAGTTTTCAGCTGAATATTGATCGCAGCTTCTTTATATCGCACCTTTAGAAAATAAAAAAACGAAATTCGAAATTTTAAATTCTTCCATCTGTCAAGTAGCTCGTCTTGTCTTGTTATTTCCTCTGAAATAATAGGAAATTGAGTGAGTTTACGTATAAAGAAGGATTGTAGCTTAATTTTTGAGATAATTGGATGAAGGGTGAGCGTTTACTAGTTGAAAAATGGGCCCAACTTAAACCTACTCCTCTTTCCGCAAGTGAGAGGCATTCATCATTCTCGTTAACACCTAAAGCATTCCCGAATCCGATCAAGGGAATCCTTCGTCACGATGTAAGTGGCTTTTATAATTATTTACTTTATAATCATCTTATTGATCAATTCTAAAAAGAATATATACACAAAACTATCAAATATTTCAAAATATTGAATTTTTACATATTTTATGTTTCGTTCATTGTAAATAATCCATTTAGGTTAAAGGTAATCTTTCCAACTAATAGGAAAGAGCTGACTGCTTCCTTTCATTGATATGAGGGCATGTCACGCTTTTAGTTTTAAGTTTTCAGCTGAATATTGATCGCAGCTTCTTTATATCGCACCTTTAGAAAATAAAAAAACGAAATTCGAAATTTTAAATTCTTCCATCTGTCAAGTAGCTCGTCTTGTCTTGTTATTTCCTCTGAAATAATAGGAAATTGAGTGAGTTTACGTATAAAGAAGGATTGTAGCTTAATTTTTGAGATAATTGGATGAAGGGTGAGCGTTTACTAGTTGAAAAATGGGCCCAACTTAAACCTACTCCTCTTTCCGCAAGTGAGAGGCATTCATCATTCTCGTTAACACCTAAAGCATTCCCGAATCCGATCAAGGGAATCCTTCGTCACGATGTAAGTGGCTTTTATAATTATTTACTTTATAATCATCTTATTGATCAATTCTAAAAAGAATATATACACAAAATTATCAAATATTTCAAAATATATATATATATATATATATATATATATATATATATATATATATATATATATATATATATATATATATATATATATATATATATATATATATATATATATATATATATATATATATATATATATATATATATATATATATATATATATATATATATATATATATATATATATATATATATATATATATATATATATATATATATATATATATATATATATATATATATATATATATATATATATATATATATATATATATATATATATATATATATATATATATATATATATATATATAATAATATATATATATATATAATATATATATATAATATATAACCACCATATAATTATTCCAACTGGACAAATGTTATAATTTTCAGGGGTATCCAGAGATGACCAATTCCAGAGAAAATGATTGGTTTGAATATTATACACAAAAGTAGAGGAAACCATAGTGTAGCAAAAAGTGAACTGACAAAAAATGTTGCCAGTAGTATGAAGTGTATTAACATATTAAATAAATTAATTTTGCTATGCTAGTCAATAAATTATTGTCAGTCAAAACAAAAATCGATTTTGGAGCAAAGTAGGATCTTCTGGGGAAAAATAATCCCACGTTACGGCACCTCAACTCTAACCCTAGAAACTTATCGTTCGTCAAAACGACGAGCATCTAATAAATATCCCCCTGTCCCTATCTAATTGTTTTACCTACACACTCGGAGTTTCGCGTCTACTTAGTGACCGATTGGATTTTTAGGGTATCTGGTATTATTATTTTTTTTTAGTTTTTTTTGGGTATTTTTTATTTTTAAAATTAGTTTCCGTCTGTCTATAAAAGAGCGGTGGCGTGCATAATATAAATTCTTTTTTTTTAGTTTTATGTGATTCTGTCGTGTTTCTTCAAAACACGGTTGGTTATAACTTCCAGGTTGTCTCTTGTAAGTGCCTTATTGATCTGAAAGATGCATGTGCCATTTAAGATTTGTGATTTAGTACATAACAGGCAAATACATAGTAATAAAGTAATAATTTAATTTATATCCCTTGTTTCCTATAAATACAATAGTCTTGATTAAACAATAATAAAACTTTACCAAAAACCCATCTAAAAAAATATTGTCAAAAAGTCGCTTATCATTGAAGTTCAGGAACGTTAGCTATCTAGGGTAAAGTAAAGACGACGTCTTTAGACCACTAAAACCAGTTGGCAAGAGCTGTAAAATTTGAATAAAGGAATAAAAAAAAGAGAAATAAGATTTTTGTATTTATTATCCTGTGTACAAAAGGCGTGCAAACCGGGGAAACTAGAAAGACTTATCTGAAGGAGCCTTTACTTTCATGGAAAATGCATTTATAAATTCCTGGCCACATTGTCAGATAAAAGAGATGGGCAATTATATTATAACGGGTTAGTAATCAATTTATAATTTAGCTACTAAATAGTCAATTAGGGAGAGGAAAGTATACTAAACTATGAATAATTAGCTTGGAGGATGACGTGCTTAGGCATGACCATGAAAAAATGCCGGTGGTATTTATTAAGTATTGCTACCAGTTTTACATTGTTGATTTTTGACGCAACCCGACTTTATTCATCACGCTGATTCCAACTGTAATAATCTTTTATCGGAGTCGAAACACCTACATTTTGGTAGATTGTTAGTTTTTTAAAAACAATTCATAAACACCAGATATGGCGGTAGGTTAGTTTTTTTTAAACAATCGTAAAAATTAATTTAAAAATAAAATAAAATATTTTTTAAAAATACGTCGCTATTTTCTATTAGATTTAGTATTAAAATGATCGAATATGGTAGTGTGCTTTTTTGTTGCAAAATAGGCGAGGTAGCAATACCTAATAAATTCCACGGTAAATAGTAAGTTCGTCGTTTAAACGACTTTTGTAGTTATTTGTTGACAGAAATTGATTTGTATCATACGTAATAATAATACGTATGATACGATTTGTATCATATGTAATAATAAAATCTGAAAATTTAAATATTAACCGACCTGTTAATAAAACTGTTAATGGAAGAAATAACCGGTGATCACACTAACCGGTTACTTTTGGTCAACACTACTTACCGTTACGCGACTATTCTCTTGATGACGGTGCGGATAGTGTGATTTGTGAAATAAAACGATAAATTTGTGCGTAAACATGGCAGGTGCTATGTTGTTCGAGAGATCTCAGTCTACATCTTCCAAAATGGACGAAACACACCAATTGAAAAAGATGGTCAGCGAGCAGAATGTCCGCGAAGACGACGAGGAAAACATCAAGGCGAAGGAGCAGGGAATCCTGCATCTCGGCGAGCTGTACAAGAAGGAAGGAAAAGCTAAGGAGCTTGCCGAATTGATCAAGGCGACGCGCCCCTTCCTCAGGCTCATCAGCAAGGCGAAAGCGGCCAAATTGGTCCGGTCGCTGGTCGATTTCTTCTTGGATTTGGAGGCCAGCATCGGCATCGAAGTGCAGCTGTGCAAGGAATGTATAGAATGGGCGAAAGAGGATCGGCGGACTTTCTTGAGGCAGTCGCTCGAAGCGCGACTAATAGCTTTGTACTTCGACACGGGCATGTTTTCGGAAGCTTTGGAACTCGGCGCTACGTTACTAAAAGAACTGAAAAAGCTCGACGATAAAAATTTGCTCGTCGATGTGCAACTGCTCGAAAGTAAGACGTATCACGCTCTGTCGAATCTTCCGAAAGCAAGGGCCGCGCTCACGTCGGCGAGAACCACAGCGAATGCAATCTACTGCCCCCCGAAAATGCAAGCAGCCCTCGACTTACAATCCGGCATCTTACACGCCGCCGACGAGAAAGATTTCAAAACCGCCTATTCATACTTTTACGAAGCGTTCGAAGGTTATGACAGCGTTGAGAGCCCGAAAGCGCTCACCGCTTTAAAATACATGTTGCTATCGAAGATAATGCTGAGCCAGTCCGACGACGTCCAGCACATCGT
Organism: Micropterix aruncella; assembly: GCA_944548615.1. Classification (NCBI taxonomy): domain Eukaryota; kingdom Metazoa; phylum Arthropoda; class Insecta; order Lepidoptera; family Micropterigidae; genus Micropterix; species Micropterix aruncella. The sequence goes on from OX155958.1 coordinate 8,657,871, forward strand.
GGGCGGGAAGCTCGCGCTGAAGCACGCCGGGCCGGATATCGACGCGATGAAAAGCGTGGCGCAGGCTTCGCACAAGCGCTCGCTTGCCGACTTCCAGCAGACTCTAAAGACGTACAAACGCGAGCTCGAAGAAGACGTGATCGTGTGCGCTCACCTCGGCTCTCTGTACGATACGATGCTCGAGCAGAATTTGTGCCGCATCATCGAACCGTACAGCCGCGTGCAAGTAGACTACGTCAGCAATTGCATCAAGCTACCCGTCGGACAAGTAGAGAAGAAATTATCTCAGATGATCCTAGACAAAAAATTCCACGGCATCCTAGATCAAGGCGAAGGCGTCTTAATCGTCTACGAAGAGGCCCCCGTTGACAAAACTTACGAAACCGCCCTCGAGACAATTCACCATATGAGCAAGGTCGTCGATACGCTTTATCAAAAAGCTAAAAAGCTATCATAGAACGTACTATAACGATTTATTATTATAATAAAATAAAAAATTCTTAAAAAAACTAACAACCCCTATTGCAATTAATTACTCAAAATAGTGCTCCAAGAATATACTTTTAAAGACTAAAGCTAAAAAATAACCTGTGTTTTACGAACTAATAAAAGATTTATAATATTACCTGTAAACTTGTGCATTTTGCTTTCATTTTCTGTTAGGAAAGTTTGTAATATATTGTACCGGAAATTTCATGATTTTGTGAACATAAAAAAAACAATAAATTAACCTTGGAGTTACACAATTGCGCTTTTTATTCAGATTTATATATCAGTATTTACATTTATGTTTAGATTTCAGTCTTGAGTAGGTGACATTCTTGCGTCCCAATATCTCGGCGGGGTCGATCTCCTTTCCGGATTGAATCTCCCTCTGTGCTTCGAACAGCGTTGTATAACATGCTCCAAATCATTCGGATCTCCGATTTCAAAGAACTGTAAAGCAAAAGTTAAATAAATAAAATACAAACAGCTGTCATGGAATTCACCAACCGGAGTCGGGCCCATCATAATACTATTACGCTTCTGGGGGTGAGCGGTGGACTCCAGACTAACGACCGGCTGTGGTAGGTTTAGGACAGCTGTCTTGCCACATGTGAGCGTTCACCTTACCACCCATTCACTCCCCCTTCTAAGCCATAGAATTTGAGATGCGCAAATCGCGGTTTTAGATAATTTTTCTAGAAAAGAGTTGATTATTTTTCTGGAAAGGCCAAGATCTTTAAATAGGTGAAATAGAGATTTAGCTGGCAGGCCACCAGCGCCAACTTCCACCGCGTGAAGGTGAACAGTAAAGGCGTTCCGGGTTACGGCATTTGCAAGATCATGGTATTTATTTAATTTGTACTCGTCTTTTGGGATATTTGATTCCCATGGAACAGTTAATTCTACAATAAGGGCCACCTTCCGAGATAGAGAGTAAAGAGTTATATCTGGACGGAGGGCTGTGCATCCGAGACTTTCAGGGAATTTATACTGCTTAGAGACCGAATCAACCTCCAGAATCCAATCTGAAGCTTTCTCATTATTATTGAGAAAGGTTTTGTAGCTAAATGTTTTTTGCCTTTAGAGCCAACCCGCACAAACTGTATTGGGGGTTTGGAGGATACTGTCAAACCCTTGTTGGAACGAGCCACTGAGAGACTAATTACCTAGCGAATAACAGTGAGAACTTTGTCATGGCGGTAAGTGTCGAGGGATCGGCTGGTTTGGCTAAGGACAGCCAGGATTTTAAACTAGTTGTCACCAGCGCATCTAGACGGGACAGTTGGGTTTTGGTAAAATCGTAAATAAGGAAGGGCCATGACAAATGTGATGTCAGATAATTGTCATAGATCCAGGCCTTACGAGGGCCAAGTAAGGGTGACATATCCGAAAAACATGTAATTTTTAAGCTATTGCATAGCTTTTATCGCGGGCCTAGGCCAGCGCGGCGACCGAATGAAGAAATTTCTTAACGAAAATTAATGATTTTAAACTGATAATTACGTCTAAACTAGTACTGCTTACGATTCGAAAAAAATATATGTTAAACAAAAACATTTTCCTAATATTAGTAGCTTTGAATATTTTAGATTTTATTTATATTACATAGTGTAATTAATTTGTGAAATTAGGTCTAACCGAACACAAAAACGACTACTACGCAAATACTATCTGGCGTATTATTATGAAACCTGCACCATTTTAAAGATAATTTAATTATCTATCTTTACATCTACGATTTTTTTCGAATAATCCGTTTTTTTTGCTTTCTCGAATAAAAAATTCGTGCGCGGCGCTCTATCGGAAGACGTTTAAATTATTCCGAATCATTTGCTTTCGCAGCCGCAAATGATTCGGAATAATGTCAACGTTTTCCGATAGAGCGCAGTTATCTGATATCAGAAAAAATAAAATAAATAAAATAAATAAATAATTATAATTGCATAAGTTGTTAAAAATGCTATGCAATAGCTTTACCGCGGCAGTCCCGGAGTGCCACACGTATTTTTTTTCAGTTTTTGTAACTATTGATAGATTTCCGCCAGACTAACTTCGTTCAACTTTATAGAAGCCAGATTGCTTATTTGTGCATTTAATTATGGACTCTAGTAAATGGAAAAGATTTATAGCTAGGAATATAATTTCAAATCAACACGTCCCGCCTACCCACCCATCAATAATCCTTCCCAGACTCGGAATTTTAGCGTCAATAATAGGCCAGATTTAATTACTTTCACAAACTGGGAAAATAGGTCCTAAAAATATTCATTAACCCCTCGCGTACCAGACGGCCCGAAACGTCCAGAATTGATATTTACCGTCGAACCCCAGACGGCCCGAAATGGCCAGGCGAGGCCGACCGCTAATTATGTTAGTACAACTTTGACTAATAATTATGAATAATCTTTATTGCTTTACATAACGACGTTACAAATATCTAATAGCAAATTTCAATAGGAACATAAAACAGGTCTTTTTTAGACGATCGGTGTGACAGTTTCGGAGTAATCGTTTTTTTTCTGAAACGCCATCTTTTTTTTGAGACTCGCGAATTTCTTACGGGCCGTAAGGCACACATTAAAATTCAAACCGCGGGCCGCGAGGGGTTAACTCCCCTAATGACTAAAAGGTACTAACATCTTTGCAAGCTTTGCACACCCATCCCGGTAGTTGTTTTTTTTCCGCTGCTTTTCGCACGGTCGGTTCCTTGTAAATAAAGTCAATCGGCGGGCTGTCTTTCTCTCTTTTTATGCGCTGAAGTACGGGCGTGCTGCCATTTCGTTCATCAGAGATATCGGCTGCTCCGTAACCGTTTTGAAGCAGCGTATGGACGTACGTCTCATCATTGTTACTCTTGTCGATTTTTCCTTTTATTGGACTCCTAAAAATATATTTTTTATTATAGAAGCTGTCTATAAAATACAAAGTCCATTCTGAATCGCTAACAGGTGGGTGCTTCACCACGACAATGCGCCGGCTCACACAGCGCTGTTGGTACAAGAGTTTCTGGCCAAGGTACGAGTGGCAGCTCTACCTCATCCCCCTTAGGGATCTTGTACACACACGTTTTTGTCTAGGCGCGGTCGTCAGTAGGGAATGGATCACTATGGGAGACCGTCGTATGCACCGTGTTTAGCCCTCGGCGAACCGTGTTTATTGACGGCAAAATTTGTATCAGCGTTGTATGACAATATTAGAGAGCTTGTCCACGACAGACAATTATTTCGACTTTAAACGTTGTTTACAAAATGGATGTACCTAACGTGTGTCGTATGGTGAAAAACTGTGTCGTGGACAAAGAGGCCTTACAGCCCGGATTTGGTACCGGCCGACTTTTTTATGTTTTCCAAGCTAAAAAGGGTGCTCAAAGAAAAGCGCTTTGCGTCAATTCAAGAGTTTCAAGCCGCCACGACCGCAGCATTGAGGGTGTCAGTTGAAGACTTTCAGGATTGTGACAAACAGTGGAAAAGTTGCTATACTCGCTGTATTGAGGCACAACGTGCCTACATTGAAGAATTTTGACAGCAGCTGTAACTGTCAAGAATAAATTGTTTGCACATAAATAACTTCGGATACTTTCAGAATGGACCCTGTAATGTTCTGAGAAACAATGTTGCTGCAGTGACTTTTGAATTTGAGATTTTAGCGAATTGACATTCTACATTTCATCGGGAAAGACCGCTAGTCAGTCAACAGTTGCATCTCGTTCTGTTTCCTCGTCGTTATACCTACAACTTAAAATGCTTTATTTCATATCAAGAAATTGCAAGAATACTTCTAGCACAGTATACCAGACAGTAGCGTCTCTTAGTACAAAATTGAAAACGAGTGCTCGCATATGACCGGTACATGTCTATTACTCCGCCAATGCTGATGTTCAAACGTTTTGAGAAATTCGCTGAACTTCGCACGCGCGTAACGCTAACCAAAGGCGTTTGTCGAGACATACCCCTCTGCCCACTTCTGTCGCACTCTATCCCCGCAATCCCCTATCGCTTGAGAGTGCGTCTACTGTTCTCTCGGTATACTGTGCTTCTAGCATGCAGCCGAAGCAAGTAGAATTACATTTCACAAAAAAGTTTTAATATTATTACATGTTTTACTTTTGCGGCCCTCACACTGACCAGGATGGAAAGTACTGTGTGCCAACTTTTTTTCGAGATAAAGATGAAAATATTTATTTAGTATATTAGAAAATATTTATACAAGCCCCCCCCCCCCCCCCTGAGACACGATTAAGACTATTTCCAGATAGAAGTCTGTCTTGTGTGTCTGTCTGTCAGTCTGTATATGTATATGCCTCCATGATAGCGCCCAAACCCTTTGGTTGAAATCGGTCCATGCACCTGGTTATATCTTAAGATTGAAATATTGGACTTGAAATGGGTACACAGATGCCTTGTTGGGCCGAAACCACATTGTGAAATTTTGGATGGAATATCTCATATACTAGCTACACGAATAATATTTCAATTCCGTCAAAAATTTTATCAAATATTATTGCCGAGCCGCCCGAGGCTAGCCGAGAAACGGACCGAGGCGCTCAAGGCCGTTATGTAACGGAACCCAAGCGGGTTCATTTGCCGGCCGAGATAGGGCGCTCATCGATTTTATTTATGTAATTAATATTTAGATGAAATCAGTCCTTGGCTAACTTGCCGGGAAATTCTTGGGGTGACACAAGCAATTTTTTTTCTATGATTCAGTGGTATTCTGCATGCGCATTAGTGGTGCTGCAACGTTACTCGTTTTCAGCGTGGCCATGTTTTCATGCTTAAATGATAGATACTTTATGGATTACCCCATATGTACAAAATATAATGTGGACATTAAATATCACCCTTTTGCATTGACTGAAGGCAGCAACGAATTACTGCTGTTCTGAAAATGGATAGCTTCGCTTTCTTCGTAGGCTTTTTGTAGCATTGTTGGTACGCACGTTTCATCATTGTTAAATTGTAATTGAATTTCATCGAATTTTGCAACTTTTGCACACTGAAATCTCCTATTTAAAAAAAAGAAACAATTTTTATTCTGTACAATTTATGCTACTCAGTTCCTCTTACAATTTAATTCCTTACTTCGGTAAAGTAGCAACCGGAGATTCTGCTATAACATCATCATCATCAACAGACACCCGCTCCTTAGACGTTGCTTTATGCTGTTCCAAAGAAAGCTAAAAACAAACGTAAAATGTTTAATCATGAAGAAAATTAATATTCATATTAATGCGAGACGCCCTATTTCGCTGTTGTTTTAATTTACGTATATTTTAACGTTGTTACTGCCAGTTCACACGTCGCGGTTTACCGAAACGTTTTTCTTATGCGGTTTAATAGCGTATGCAAACATAATCCGTGTTTTCTTACTATACAGTAAAACCGAATGCAGTAAATAAAAACGATTTGTTTATTTTTGCTGCTGTCTTGCCACTGAAATCCGTAAGCGGCGTACGTTTTTTTCGGACGGCGGCGTAATTTCTCTTCTGGACTTTCTCTCATTAACGTATTTTGTTTTTTCAAATCTTCTTAACAGTTCGTTAAACGTTGATTTTGACATACGAAAATAATTGTATAATTTCGTTTCTTAGTTCAAACATCATCACATCTTAGTTCAAACATGAATGTCCAAAATTGGCCCAGATTTAACGTCGTGATACAATTCGATGCACCCGAAAATTATATATTTTTCCTAATCTACTCCTAAACCAGAAGAAAATAACCGCAGTTGCAATGTCGTCGTCGACGTCCATCTTTTACGAAACGTTCCATAAAACTGATTAACGAACAGTATAATGTGAATGTGCATTTTTTTTTACAGTATACAGCTAAACCGTATCAGAAAACCTATTCGTAGAAACCTTAATAGTGTGAACGGGCTGTTATGCAGACAGTATGGTTTTAGTGAGAGTTCGATAAGGTTACCGAGAATTTCGTTCGGACTGAGGCCTCCACCCAGCACAGTTAGTAAGAAAAATCCGGCAGAGGTGATCAATAACAGCTGTTTCAAAACAAAATTTGATATGATTCATCAGTCAGATAACAATTCACAGAAAAAAATAAAGAAGATGTATTAAACAGGTGAAGTTCTGTGATTTTGCAATAGGATAACCAGTTCTTTTCAGAAAATATTCACCAGACATGTCAATCAAATTGTACGATCACGGAAATGGAGAAAGAGGGGAACATGCTGAAATACAACGGCCACGAAACGGTATTTTCATAAGAAAGAAGAATGGTGTCTACCTCCTAAGGAATGACCTGACACATTGGGTATTCCGGACGCACCTATAGATAAAGCATCAGGGGTAAATACAAATGGAGCTGTCATGGAACTCACCGACCGGAATCGGGCCATCATAATATTGTTATTACATCTGGGGGGTGAGCGGTGGACTCCGGACTAAAGACCGGCTGTGAACAGCTTTAGGACAGCTGTCTTGCGACATGTGAGCGTTCACTTAACCACCCATTCACTTTCCATTCGAAGTCATAGAATTTAAGATACTAATCTTGCCGCATCGCACGCCACCAACTCAAACGGGGCTTCCATCCCGCTCATTACGTATGCGTCGATCGCCTCGCCGTCCTTGATGTCTACCGCAGTAGCCGTCGCAACCACCGCCAAGACAACGGCCGCGACGTCTCCAGTGGCGCTTACCTCTAATAACGTAACAGTTCCGGACGTCCAAACCATAGCGCAGGAACGGGATGATGGCTTTGTGACGGTCCGACACCGTAGACCTCGAAGCAACGAAAATTTTAGCAGAAAATTTCAACCTGCTACCCCGGCACTACCAGAACCGGCTAAGTTTCGCAATCGACCGTATCTACGCCGTGGCCCTGTCGCAGTGTCCATCGATGCTGGCGTGGATGCCGACCTGGTACCAGCTGAATGTGGCAAATTAGAAAGCGCTGCGCCACCCTACAAAAACTTTGCCGCGTGCGCCGCAGCATCAAATTCGCCGACTTCGAGCGCAAACTTGAACTGCCAGCGATCGCCGCCTGCAGTGGGAAGTAGTTTAGCAGCCGCTGGCGTCAGTTCTGCCGCTGCCAATGATGTCACTAGGACCTCGCACCCTAGCATCGACGATGAAGGTTTCGTCACTGTTAGCCATCGCCGATCAGCTCAACCTCGCCGGGGTTGGAGGGAAATTATACGCGGGACCGGTGCTGCCGATGAAGATTTGCGTACAGTGGAGCCGGTTACCCGCAAATTCATTCACGTGTGGTCGGTTTCTGCTGATGTTACCACGGATAACATATTAAATTACCTAAAGAAAAGGGATTCTGTGTCACCATTCACAGTAAAAAAAGTGATAAAAGCGAAAGGTAACTACAATTCGTTTATCGTGGGTGTTCCAGAATCTCTTTTCACCACATATATGGATCCCACTTTTTGGCCTGCAAGTGCGATGTTTAATGAGTGGTCCTTTCGGAGTGGAAAACGCACTGCCTATACGAAAAAGAAACGTCTTTCCGTGCAACACTAGTGACATGAATATATCCTATCAAAATGTGCGGGTCTGAAAACTAAGTTGCGCCAATTTTCTGAAAACGCACATTTAATTGATAGTGATATAATTATTGTAACCGAGTCATGGCTAGACGATTCTGTAACCGATGCGGAGGTTTGCTCGACTGCAAATTTTACTCTTTATCGTAAAGATAGACAAACTTTTGCAGGCGGGGTATTCCTCGCCGTGAGGAACTCCATCTTATCGTATCGCATACCTAGCTATGAAACTGATGGTGAAGTATTGTGTGTGAAAGTTATATATAGAAATGTACCTGTATTCTTTTTTGTAGTTTACTTTTCCCCTAAAACCGCTGATGAAGTATACATGTCTTTTTTAAATAAAGTAGAAGAACTTTTTGTTGCAGATAGGTTAAAAAATATTTGTATTATTGGCGATTTTAATCTGTTTTCTGCGTCGCAACATGTAAATAAATATTTTGATTACTTTTTATCTTTATGTAACTTTAAGCAACATAATAATATTTTAAATTCTAATAATCGATGTCTAGATCTGGTGCTCTCGAATTTCCAACCTGATACCGTTACGGTAACCGAAGCCTCGATAGAGTTGGTGCGAGCTGACGGCTATCATCCGCCGATTGATGTGAGCATTGTACTGCGCCCAGCGCGTACGCATATTCAGCCGAGCGACAATCAAAAGTATAGCCCTACTAGTGGTAATTGTCTATTCCGGAATGAATGGAACTTTAAAAATTGTAATTTTACTCAGTTGTACACTTTTTTTGAAAATTTTGATTGGAAATTACTATACGATTTAAGTAACGCTAACGATTGCGTTGATTATCTCTATAGTGTCATCTACAATTGTTTCGATAGCTGCATTCCAAGCAAAAAACGGACTGCATTGACCAATAGGTATATTTATCCTAAATGGTTTAATGGCGACATTATCCGTGATATTCAATCGAAGTCGTATCATCACAAGTGCTGGAAGCGGACCGGTTCTCAGTTTCACAGGGAGCTTTTCGAAACTTTACGGTGTAGAGTTAAGCATAAAATAAAAGACTCTTTCAATTTGTATATGCACAATATTGAGACGTCTATCCGAGAAGATAGTTCACGCTTTTGGGAATATGTTCGTAGTCAGCGAACTGCTGGTGGGGTACCCCTGAATGTGGTCTATAATGAGGCTACATATTCGGGTGCTGCAGCCGCTGATGTTTTTGCGAATTACTTCTCATCAGTGTTTCTACCGAACATACCGGCCTTAGGACGCTGTCGCCGCTGAAGCGACTATTATGTCGAGTGACGCAAATTCTTCATGCGTCAACGTCCACAGTATCACTAAAGATGATATTCGGATTGCAATACGCAAGCTGAAATCAGTCCGCACTATTGGACCTGATGGAGTTCCTCCTTATGTTATTAAAGCATGTTGTGAGTCTTTTATACAACCCCTGATGTATATATTTAACAGATCGTTGGAATCTGCAGTATACCCCTATAAGTGGAAGCTATCTAGAGTAGCTCCAATACCAAAAAGTGGCGATAAGGTGCAGGTTGATAATTACAGGCCGATTGCAGTGTTATCAGCCTTTCCTAAGCTTTTCGAGACGATTCTTCACCGAGAAATTTATACCCAACTATGCGGTACACTATCGGATGCCCAACACGGGTTCCGTCCTAATCGTTCCACAACTACCAACCTATCCGTTTTTACAGATTATGTTACTGATGAGTTGGATAGCACCTCAAGGGGACAAGTGGATGTCGTGTATTTGGATTTCAAGAAGGCCTTTGACAGAGTCGACAACGATGCGTTACTCCGAGAACTGGCTGCTGCTGGATTCTCGAGTAAACTGTTGAAACTTTTCGCAGATTACTTGGGGGGCCGCCAGCAATTCGTTAAATTTGGCAATTTTGAATCCAAACTATACAACACTCAATCGGGGGTTAGCCAAGGATCAAACTTAGGGCCTTTGTTATTCAACTTATTTGTTAATAATCTGAGTAAAGTAGTCACATCTGCACGTTGTCTAATGTTTGCTGATGACGTCAAATTGTTTTTATCAACTGGAAGTGCTGAGGCCTGCGAGCTCTTCCAGCGTGATATTGATGCAGTTTATGCATGGAGCCAAGCTCGTAACCTTCACTTCAATATTAACAAATGTGCAGTGATGACATACACAAGGTCGCCTGATCATCTGATGTATGATTACTCCATCGCTGGATGTGTGCTTCCCAGAGTTACTGAAGTCAAGGACTTGGGAGTTTTTTTCGACCCCAAGTTAAACTTCAAGGAACATATTAGACAACTATCTACAACTTCTTTCAAACTTCTAGGGTTTGTAATACGGCAATCCAAACACTTCAATAATATTCGGGTTATGTGCACGTTGTACAACTCGATTGTTAGAAGTCGCATGGAAACGAATGCACCTATTTGGAATCCACATGAAGATACTTATACCCTCATGCTGGAAAAGGTACAGAAGTGTTTTTTGAGATTTCTGTACTTCAAGCAGTACGGATATTATCCATTTTTGTATCCGACTGCATTTATCACAGGCATGGTTGGCTATAATTCTCTCTGTCTCAGAAGAGAAATGCTGACCATGTCCTATGTTTTCAATCTAATTCGTGGTAAAACTGATAACCCTAGCTTACTAGCAAAGGTGGATCTATTCATACCAAATAATTATCTCCGTACTCGATCGCACCATCTTTTCGCGGAGCCGTTCTCGCGCACTAACCTTACGAGGTGGAACTTGTTGGCGCGTGCTTTGCGGCGCTTAAATGAAATTCACTCGATGGCACCAGATTTCGATATTTTTACCGCCAACCCTCACTTGTTTAAATTGCAAGCTATTAATTATTTATTTTTACATGATAGCTAGTATTATACGTATCATTCTATTTGTATAGTTATGGTAATATCTTTATTAATTTTACTTTTCAATGCATTGGTTTTACTGTTATGTTGATTAGTAATAATTGAATAAACAAAAATAAATAAATAAATAAATAAATAAAAAATAAGATACAGAAATTGAAGTTTTAGATATTTTTCTATAAAGTTGATTATTTCCCTGGAGAGACCAAGATCTTTAAAGAGATGTAACAGAGATTTGGGTGGCAGGCCACGAGTGCCTACTTCCACCGCGTGAAGGTGAACAGTAAAGTTGTTCCGGGTGACGGCATTTGCGAGATCATGGTATCAATTTAATTTGTACTCGAGGTCTTTTGGGATATTTGATTCCCATTGAACAGTTAATTCTACAATTAGGGACATCTTCATCTACATTCAAGAAGAAATGCATTTCTTCACCGTAAGTCACAATAGTATGCACCTGACGCTGGCTTGGGAGTGCCTCAAATGAGGGAAGCAACAATGCGATCAAGAGAAAGAAGAAAAAAGCATGATGTAATATGGAGTGAGACTGAACTCACCGCTATAGCCGTGGCAAACTCATCATCATCGAGTCCAACTTTACGATCTTCCATTTTGACGTCTGCTCTCCGTCCGCCGCAATAATTTTTCGAACTCGAAAGATCCAAAGACTTCTTCTTATTAGGCGAAGCGTTGTCTTTAAATAATAGTGTCGTCTGTTTGAACTTTTTGTTCTTAGCGTGGTGCGACGCTTTCGCAACACCAGTAGAGGCGTGTCTCTTTATATTCGTATCTATATTTTCTTTCAAATCCGTTCTCCTTTGCATCGTTCTATCATTCTTAGAGGCTATCTTGTCTTTGGGTGATTTTTCATCATCGGATTTGATTAAAGAAAGACTTTTTCTGTTGACTGCAATGCCCTTATCCTGCAATGGGGGCTGCTCTTCGTTTTGTGACGACCTGCAAATGTTTGTAAAATTAAATAACCGCAGAAGCGTAATATAAAACATGAAATCTGTAACTATTAATTATATTAAATTGCTCAACTCCATAGCACGATTTGGCAACCCCTCTGCACCGGTAAAATGCAGGTGGCGCTGATAGCATTGATGGCTAAACTACTAATAGCAATTTATTTGCCTATCTATAATAACAATGACGTATTTTATAAAGGACTGATTAATTATAAAAACTTAATAATTTAACAAATGATAACAATAATACCATTTAATTATTAGTGTCATCTATTGTAGTTTTTATATAGGCTGATTACATCACAGAAATAATACGGAGAGAAAGAATGCCATCTATTAGCCTATTTGAACATTAAAATGCATAATTATTACATATTGAAACTTGAATATAAAATAAAAAACTGACATCTTTATGTATATAATATCAAAATAATAAGAGGTATGATTTAAAAATTCGTTTCTTACTATATTATTTTATTCCGTATAAGCGAGTTTAGAGTGCCATCTACAGTCCGCGCGCGAGCTCCGAGTAATCGGGGGCTGGAGCGGCCAGATTACGCCGCCCCCGACCGTCGCCTCATACCCCGCACTCTCCCAGTACTAGTACTGGGAGAGTACTAGTACTGGGAGAGTACTAGTACTGGGAGAGTACTAGTACTAGGAAAGCGCGGGGTGTGGAGTGACGGTCAGGAGCGGTGTAATCCGCCCTCTTCGTCAACTCCCGATTATTCGGAGCTCGCGTGCGGACTGTACAGTGCGCCACCATACTGTTATACAACGAAAGACGCCATATTGAATATACTAATAGAAGGTTAATCAATGTTTGGAGTTATGAGTGCCATCTACACATTGCGTTTCGTGGTAAAATCCTGGTTGCCAAATTATAGTATGACATTGAGCACCCTAATATTATATATAATCAATGCCGACGCATACCTGTCGCCCGTTTTGATGCTGATCGGGCTGCTCCTTATTCTACTCTTCTGATACCGACTTTTTCCCAGGATTGGACTGGTTGGCGTTATGTTTTCTCTTTTTAGTTTCTCTTTCGCCGGGGAAAGTATCTCCTTTTTTATTTCATCGACCGGTATGCACAGTGTCGTGTCATCGAAATTTAGATTATATTCTCTGCTCTGTTTCTTAGCAGATGGTTTTGCCGATTCAGGAGTTGCAATTTTCCTTTTTTTCTTTTCTGGCATCGGAACGTCGGAAACACATAGTTCCCCGACGTCTTCCTCGACTTCATTGAAGTGTTTGGCTGTAATACAAAAATATTTTATTCAGCGCTTCAATATAAATACGGATTATAATAGTACACAAAATAATGCGGCTTAATATGCTTATTACATTTATTAAAAACAATTATAATACATTTGATGTTTTAATTTTAAATTATAAAATTGACATTTGAAAGAAAAAAATGGGAAGCTTACAAAGTCTAAGAAAATAATCAACTACTTCTTAGAAAAAATATCTGAAACCAAAACAGCTGTCCTAAACCTACCGGTCATTAGTCTGGAATCCATCGCTCACCTCCAAAAGTGTAATAATAATATTGGGCCTGACTCCAGTCCATGGCAGCTCCCTTTGCATTTATTTATTATTGAGAGAGGTGATTTTTTAAATGGTTTGCAGATTCTTATAATATATCCTAGGCTACTATATGTTTATCTGACGATTGCTTCTGTTTGTCTGATAAAAGTTTTCGGTCTAATAAAATCCCTAGATCACATACTTTTGTCCTGTATTGTAGAACAAATAAATACTTTTAAGTAAAGGACAACGTACAAAAATGTATGGGCATGGGCCTACCACTTCAATAATAATAATGTATTTACCATTGGAAAGATGTATTTGTCTAGCTAGAATATTTATGACTACTAAAACTTAAGTACCTCAATTATGAGCTGTTTTAGTGTTTTGAAGTTTGGAATATTATTAAATATGGCTAATTACACGATAACCTAATGTTATTATTTTGCCAATTATTTATTCAATTTTTTTGCATGAAGATCCATAAAGGTAGTATATTACGATGTACGGTCACTGGGCCACCATGTTGGACAGCAGCCCTTAGAATATAACATACATCGGTAACCTGAGCGCCAATGAAATCATGAGACTTATTAAAGGGTTTAAGCAATAAATATATGTCTGTCGTTAACCTCCATAAACTGCTGGCAAATCGAGCATTCTTAGGAATACAGTAGAGCCCTGGTTATCCGCAGAATAGGTGAAAAACACGCCGCGGATAGCAAAAATCGCAGATAACCCGAAAAAAGACTCAATATTTGAAGTAGATGCCAATATCATTGAGGTAAATATTGAAAAGAAATGGTTCTAAACGGGATAACTGTAGAAAGCCGGATCCTACTTAAAAAAAACTTGACAAACCCACTATAAGAGGGTCCTAATGGTTCCCCTGCAGCTTGGGCCTGATAGCCCATCTTTGTCTTCTGGGTCGGCTCAAATCACAGTTCAGCTCTCATCAGGTAGCCTCCTCAAAGAGAGACTTAACCTGGTAGGGCCGGTGTGAACTGAGCCAGCAGATGCGGTCTGCAGCTAAAGACAGTTCAGATCAGACGTGCGGATCCGAGGGAAACACCTCGGGCGGAACTGCGCGATTTGCGCATCAGGCTGTGTCAACATATCTAGCTTACGCAATCCGCCGAATATCCGGGGGAGTCTGGAAACGTATGTTTCCTATGCAAAATTTCATTTTCATTTGTTTTTTGTTCTTTCTCTTTTTCTATAATATTAAATCACTGCTAAAGAAATGTATATATAAATAAGGTAAAATAACGGAGATATGTACACAATAACGGTAAATAGTGTTAACATATAATTAGTCATAGTTTTATTGTTGTATTTCGTATTTGTTATGTATAAACGCTGTTTGTTAACCGAATAAAATAAAATAAAAATAAAATAAAATGAAAAATAAAATAAGTAGCGGGGTAGTTGTTAACGTGACATCATCCATTCTTAAAAGCGATCCGCTGGGCATCTGATCCCGACCGATCTTGACGGGCAAAGGGCGTCAGGTATTGGCTGCGCAATCGACCGTGAATCCGTGACCAGACTGGCGGATGGAGAAATTCATTCAAATCTAGTAATAAGGGAGCGAGGTTGGCCCCACTGGGTGCACTTCTCAGTGTCTCATGATAAGGCATTGCACTCTTACGGGCTGTTGGCATAGCTGGACTGTGGATCGTGTTGTCCATTAAGTCATTACGTCACTCCATGAGAGACAAAACGGTTTGATGTCATAGCTCCCTGGAGTTTGTCCGTAGTTCCCGGTTGGCCCGTAGTATTGACACCCTTCGTTCAGATAAAACGCTAATGTCCACATAAGATGCTACCTATCTAAAAGGATCCCCATATATGCCTATTGAAGTTAGTCAATTAATGAGAATCGAATAACTGACGCGTTAAATTTATTTTTAACGTATTCTGGAGATGTTAAAGTATACAGGAAACCAAAAAATCATCTTAATTGATGCGGTAACATTCTATGTATACTGTGACCATTTCATGATTAACCGGTCGAAAGCCAGCCTTCACGCGCAAAAAGCTGTGCCGCAACTTTTTGCTCGAATTTGTAAATAAATACTAATATCGTTTTTTCATGAATTCCCTCTTGTTACCTAATAATTAATCTTGTTAGTCATGTATATTATATATTTATATAATATATATAGGGGCCGGCCGAAACGGTTACGCACATAATTGTCATACGCACATAGCTGTCTAATGATGCAAAATGCCTGTAGGCATTGTTGGCGTCCGACGGGTTAAATACTTATTTATTCCTGAGTTTACTTACTTATTGACTCTCGATTATCACTTTTTGCCAACATGCATTTATCACACGGCTTATTCCTCAAGTGTTCGTTTTGAATTTTCATTTCTTCCAGCTCTGCTGACAGACTTTGTATAATGAAGATTACACCTTAAAAATAGAGGAAATGCTTCAGAAACATTTTCACAAGACAGTTTTAAAGTATAGCCACTGCGGGTATATCTTCAATAAAAATGTAGAATGGTTGTTTACCTCGTAGGGACAGGATAGAACTGCAAAAGTCGTTCGCTAAATCCGAAATCGCATTTATTCCTAAAGCACGGATATCTTTCCAATTAAAAACATTCTTAAATTCCGCTTCGAGTTGCTGCATTTCGCTAGATGTATTGTTTGCGTGGATTTCATTCAATAATATAAATCTCAATCCCAAAGAAAACAATAAAACGAAGAAATCGAGCTCTAAGCAAGTCACAAAGAAAAAGATATTACGTGAAATTAGCAACACGTTTTTGACAGTTGCCGCAGTTGATAAGCTGCGCAGTGTTGCCGTTCCAAATTTATTTTAATCGGCCGGTTCTACTGTTTATACTACAGTTAATATAATAGCCATGTAATAGACCACGCGACCAGTCTGAAACAGCGATAGAGGAATAGAAAGAGAAAGCTGCATATGGGCCCCCTCTATCATGGTTTAGTCGCTCATGCTCGGGATAAACGTAAATATATACTGACTGCAAGTTGCAACGATTCGACGTCATAATACGTCTGCTATGTGAGAATGATAAACGCGCATGGCGCGACTAGACAAGGATAGAAGGGCCCATATGCAGCTATCTCTTTCTATTCCGCTATCGCATTCACTCACAGTCCACCTTCGTACTCCCGCGGTCTAATAGATTATACTCACGAAAATCGAGATGTATATAATCGGGTGATATTGTGTATGGTATCTTGTTATCTTGTAAATCTTGTTATTTTCTAAATATCAGTTTGGAAGATAACAAGATTTATGTAGAAATAACTGTAATTGTATAATATTTTGTTTTTTGAATACAGATCTTGAAAGTATTTATCACTCATTGTATCGCTTACTGGCGGTAGAATAGTCGGTAGAGTAGTCAATGGTTTTACTTTGTAAATATATTGAAACCGCAGATGTAGCCAGAAATTAATCTAGTGAAATGTACCTACATAAATAGTTTTCAAATTTGGACCATTGACTGATCCAATTACTTGCCATGAATGTTTATTTGCCGCTTGTTTCTACTCGTTATTGTGAAATATCACTATAGGTAGGTTTATTATCATATGACAATCTCTTACAACCAACCCTACTATGACGTATTTATATGTATGTGTGCGTGTGACATGTGTGTAGTGTGTGTCTTGTTATTGCATTCGATCGACAGAATTGAAATGCAATTTCGTTAATTTAATCCCAATGGATTTACAATTTCTTCACTCCTTAAGAACTCTTCTTCAATAATCGAAGAGCTTTGTGTTTGCTCCACCACCTTGTGACTCCTATTTTTTGCAACCTGTACAGTTTTTTATGTGCAATAGGTTTGATTTTTGTTTCTCTCTTTCATACTTTTATAAGATGAGCTCATAAAAACGGCAGATTCTTCCAACAATCCTAATGTCACATAAGGCGAGTGTAAATAAGATCTTCGTTTTTCTTTTCGAGCGGAGGTTGTAGAGCGTTATAACGGCTCCGTCAAATGAACAAGCAATAATATAAAATTTGATGTTGCGATGCACACTTTGGTAATTCTGATTTTATAAACTCGTACAAAACAAGTCTACTTGAATCATGGACTACTATAAATCTGTGCCCACAAAGAGTAAATATATATTTTTTGTAATAACTCTTTATATAGGTTAAGTTATGTAGTCTACTCGCAAATAATGTTCTTACAATAGTATAGGTTAGGTCTAAAATATTGCCTGCAGGCAATAAGCTCGCCTTTTCTTAGGAATAAAGAGTTTTATTATTATTATTACATACTTTTAAAAGTCTTTCATATGGTTCATCTTTCCCTGAACGTCATAGTGGACGCAAACTGCAAATTGGTCCATGAATCCAGTGCAGGATTTACGTATAAGTTACACAAGTTATAGCTTAGGGCCCCACTTTCTTGGGGACTCTCAAGAAATTGTCCGAGTGAGCAATTGTCATATGCTCACTCGGACAATTTCTATATATATATATATATATATATATATATATATATATATATATATATATATATATATATATATATATATATATATATATATATATATATATATATATATATATATATATATATATATATATATATATATATATATATATATATATATATATATATATATATACATATATATGTCGCGAGGGTTTCCGTCGTTCAGACTGAAACTCGCGATCGATGTTCGAATTGCAGTTGCCGTTTATTTTGCTCAAAATGCCGAGTACAGATTGATTGATTTCTCTTACATACTATCGCCTATATATATATATATATATATATATATATATATATATATATAAAATAATAATTTACACATTTACAATCAAATATATATATATATATATATATATATATATATATATATATATATATATATATATATATATATATATATATATATATATATATATATATATATATATATATATATATATATATATATATATATATATATATATATATATATATATATATATATATATATATATATATTACTCGTCGTGATCGCGGTCGCGTCGTCTCCCTCGCGCCTCGTGCCGTCTCTTTCACTCGCGGTCGGTCGCTAGATATACACCGGTCCGGGCGCGGTGCGGCAGCCCCCGAACGGTCGCCTGCTCCGCTCCGCCGCCCGCGCTGAATATTGCCGCCGCGAGTCGACCGTCGAGCGCCGTCTCCGGTCCTCGCCGTGAATTTCGTGCCGTCGAGTATCTCCGGTTCGAAATGCAGTCTGCTGCCAACTCCGCCGAAGCTGCTGCCGCTCCGCACTGCCCACCAGTGACTAGGGGCCTGGACATGCCGCTCATTCCGATCGCGACACCGAGGAAACGCGTGAGAGACCCCGCGTCACCAGAAGATGAGCGGCAGAGGGAGTCGCAGCGCCGCCGAGCCGACTCCCCTGACTCCTTCGTCGATCATCAACAGATCTTCGACTCGCCGGAACCCTCGGACTCCGAAGACGTGCCTACCTACGCCCAACTAGCGGCTAGGAAAAGCCCGACGCCGTGCCGCAGCTCCGCAGCACCATCACCACAGCCGCCCGCGCCGCTTCTGCCGAAGCAGGCGCCGCGCCCTCGACCCATTGTCGTGGACAAGCTCGATAGGTGGCCCGACCACCTGAAGGCTCTCCGCGCGAAGTTGGGGCGCGCGCCGAACGTCGCACCGCTCGGACGCGGCGGTGGCCTCAGATTCCGCCCGGCCGACGACGCAGAGTACCGCGTCGTCCAGGCCTACCTTCACACCCTTGGCAGCTCGGTGGCGTGGCACACCTACACGCCCCCAATAGAAAAGGACGCCAAAATAGCCATTCGGGGCCTCCCGGCTAACACGACCCAGCAGGAGGTCATCGAAGGGCTGGCGGCCAAAGACATCGAAGCAACGTACGCGCGCCTGATCCATGGAGGGCGGCGCGCGCTGTTCTTCGTTGTCATTCGGAAAAACGTGGGCTGGCGCAAGGTATTCAGTCTCCCGGACATCTGGTACCTGCCGGTCACCATCGAGAGCTGGAGAGGCCGGAACGGGCCTAAGCAGTGCCACCGCTGTCAAAAGTTCCGGCACAGAGGCCACAACTGTCACCGGCCGCAGGTATGCGTTTGCTGCGGCGAGGAGCACGCTGCCAAAAACTGCCCTCGGCCAAAGACCGCTCGTGCAACCTGTGGAAACTGCGGGCAGGAGCACCCCGCCAACAACCGGCGCTGCCCCAGTTTCCTGGCGGAAATCCGTCAGACGACGCGGAGTCAGCAGGGAGCTCCGCAAGCAGCAGTCCCCGCTCCTCCGCGAGCCCCACCGCGAAGCACCTCTCCGGACGCTTCGACCGCAGCCGCGCCTACGTCGCCTCCTCCACGCCCAGCGCCGAGGAAGACGCAGGCGAAGCCCCAGCCTGCCGCCGCCCTTACGGAGCCCTTGTCGTGGAGGAAAAAGCCGGCACCGCCGGCCACACCACAGCAGCCAGCTGTGGAGAGGAAGTCGAACCGGCGGCGCCGACCGAAGCCATTACAGCAGCAGCCATCAAGGCCCCATCCGCAGCAGGTGGAGGGGATGGAGGTCGAGGCGACCGCCCAGTCCACCAGCTCCCAAAAGCCCACAGCAACCACAGCGTCCGCATGCACGCAAACGGACGAAGTGAGTGCGACTACACCGCCCCCACAACCCCAGCCAGAAGAACCAGAAGAGCCAGAATACCTGGACGAGATGCGATTCATCGCGAGCGACGAACTGGTCATGATGGACGTAACTGAGCTGCTGGAGCTCATTCGCGCGTGCCAAATCGGCACGAAGGAGCAGAACGTCATGCTGCTGAACACGTACCTTCAGTCGGACCTACCTCGTGCCACGAGACTAGCAAAATGTTGAAGTCTGCCTAAAGGTGAATAGCCCTGAGACGCCATACTCGCGAAATGGGCCCGATTCAAGAGAAGCCCCA
>OX155958.1:8679770-8957270 GCA_944548615.1 Micropterix aruncella
AAATATGAGAACGTCAAAAAAGTGAAAAAAAAAGTGGAACCAGATCTGGTCGTATCATACTCAACGGATAATTGTTTCGCGACCAGATTTGGTTGACTCATACTCAACGGGTTAAATATATTCTTCATATATAGGGTATTAGCTAGCTATCAAATATAATACTAGCTATTAAATAATAATAAATAATTAATAGCCTGCAATTAATTATTATTGGTATTATATGTATCTATATGTATAAATACACAAACCACAAATGGGAATCAAATATGTTCCATGGGAGTCAAAGATCCCAAAAGACCACGAGTACAAATTAAATAAATACCATGATCGATCATCGAGAAAGCTTCAGATTGGATTCCGGAGGTTAATTCTGTCTAAGCAGTATAAATCCCCTGAAAGTCTCGGATGCACAGCCCTCCGTCCAGACATAACCCTTTACTCTCTACCTTGGAAGATGGCTCTTATTGTAGAATTAACTGTTCCATGGGAATCAAATATCCCTAAAGACCACGAGTACAATTAAATAAATTCCATGATCTCGCAAATGCCATCACCGGAACGGCTTCACTGTTCACCTTCACGCGGTGGAAGTTGGTGCTCGTGGCCTGCCAGCCAAATCTCTGTTTCACCTCTTTAAAGATCTTGGTCTTTCCAGAAAAATAATCAACTCTTTCCTAGAAAAAATATCTAAAACTGCGATTTCCGCATCTCAAATTGTATGCATTCGAAGGGGGAGTGAATGGGTGGTAAGGTGGCAAGACAGCCGTCCGAAACCTACCACAGCCGGTCGTTAGTCTGGAATCCACCGTTCACCCCCCCAGAAGTGTAATAATAGTATATGATGGGCCCGACTTCGGTCGGTGAATTCCATGGCAGCTCCGTTTGTATTTTATTTTATTTTATTGTTCTTGTTTAGGTATGGTTTTGATCGTCTCGTAGAGGATTTAATACAAGAAGCAATGTCCAAAGGAGAGTTCAACAACTTGAAAGGAAGCGGAAAGCCTTTATCCCAGAATAGAAATATGAATCCTTACGTCGACTTCGTTACGCATAAAATTAATCAAGTATATATTTTAAAATTACAATTATAATATTACATTGTAATATTTTATATGCAATATTACATAATATTATATATTGCAATATATAATATTATGTAATATTCACATTGTAATATTACAATGCTAATTGATAATGGGCTCGATTGCATTTCTTCGTGAACTAAAATCGGAAATTAGTTCATGCAAACGAGACAGGGTAATACGCTAGAGCGGAATGTGAAATGAACGATTGTCACTTTTTCGCATTAAAAGTACCCACCAAAAATAAAGCATCTGAATCCCACGCCAAACGAAATGTGCTCAAATTCATTTGGACGAGTATAAGTTCGACAGGTAGTTTCATATTCCACTCATTACGTATTGCTTTGTCTTGTTCGCTTGAACTAATTTCAGTTTTAGTTCACAAAGAAACACAATCGGGCCCGATATATCTAGGGTCGGCGGACTAAAGCACATAAGTCAAAAAAAGGCGTTTTTTTTTTCTTACACCTAACAACTAGATATTTTTCGATACGTCGACCGACTAAGGCACATAAGTCACGGAGATCGGGTTATTTCTGATTCTAAGTAGCGTACTCTATCAACCTTTACGTTATTTTCAAACATGCGACGTTATAAATAACCTAACTATACTTATGTGGAAAGGATCAGCTGAAGAGTTATTTTTTGTTTCGCGTATTATGACTTAAGTTGTTTGGTACGATTAGAGCATCATGTTATCTAATGATTGACGATTAGAGGGTAGACACTTGAGAATAATATTTATTACCTTGCACTTGAGTGGCACGCTCGAAAGTTATTTATTGCGTTGAAATCTAGTGAAATGTTTGGGGTAACATTAAAAAAAGGTTAGTAGTGTTCTGATATTCCCAAAGTGAAGTAACGTGCTAAGAATTGTGTTGTGTATAGAAATAAATGCTGCGATGGATTCATACAGAGGAAAAAAACTCGTCGATTTGGCGTTGAGACGAGACATCAACATTGAAGGTATGTATCACCACAGTTAACTTAAAATGATTTGAAACTTAAGTTCCACAACTTAGGTATAGTTTCTACCTACTCAATTTAGCTGCTCTTTAATTTATTTAATTAAGTTTTGGAATTATTGTATAAAGTAGGTACTCGGTATTCGTGAGATGTGAACAGTTATAATTTGTTAAAGGTCAGTCGAATGAAGAACCAACGAGCCAACCCTTGACTTCGAGCCAATCGTTAGTGAATCAAGAACCCATTCCATCAACATCGACAGGGGTTTCTTCCGAAGGGTTTATGCCGCCTATGGACATAGATTTTTCAAGCGATGATTCTGTTCAAGATCCTCCATACCAACAACCGAGCCACCGAGGTCTTTCTTCAAGTTCAGAAGATGAATCGGCGAATAATGGAACGTCGATTGCCACTCCAGTCCAGTCACCTAAGAAAAGTATTCGGGTTATAAAGAGGGAAAAGAAACTTAAAAGGAATTCTGGATTATCATACAAAACCCTTAAAGGGAAGGCCATTGCCGGTAAAATGTTAAAAGAACTTGGTTCATGTCGCATGAAATGCAAGGAGCGAATAAGTTTGAATGACAGAGAAGCATTGTTCGAGGAATACTGGCAAATGGGCTCATATGAAAAAAGATCTTCGTACATGGCATCGTTAATGGAAATCCAAGAAAAAGCTACTCAAAGGCAACGCACCAATGATCCTGAAAGCCAAAAATTTCGCCTGATGACTTACAAATATTTTTTTGTTATTCATGGCAAGCGTGAACCGGTTTGCCGGGGATGTTTATTAAAAACATTAGACGAAAGCGACAATTTCATTAAAACTGTTGCGTTGAAAAAACGTTCTTCAGTTGGTGGTACTCAAATGGATGATATGCGTGGCAAGAGGGTACCAAAACACAAAATACCGAACGAAAAAAGAGAAGCCATTAGAAATCACATATTATCTTTTCCTTCCTATGAAAGTCACTACACAAGGAAGACAACATCTAAAAAGTATCTACCGTCCCATTTAACCATAAATAAAATGTACGAATTATTTTGTGAAAACTCCACAAATCCGCCGTCAATTAAAATTTACAGTCAGGAATTTCACAAGTTAGGATTATGCTTTAAAAAACCACGTGTGGACACATGCTATACATGTGACAAGTTTAAAATGCAAATTCAACTCGCCCAGGACGAACAGAAAAAAACTGAACTTATTTCACAACACGACCTACATAAAATTTCAGCTGATCAAGCTTACTCACAGAAGAAAGATGACACGGAAAAATATAAAAATGACAATACTGTACAAGTGTACACATTTGATTTACAACAATGTCTACCAACTCCTGCACTAAGCTCATCTGTAGCTTTTTACAAACGCCAGTTGTGGACATTTAATCTGACTATCCACGATAATAAGACAGGGAAAGCAGTGTGCTATATCTGGTATGAAACAATAGCTGCTCGAGGAGCAAATCAAATCGCTTCATGTCTGTGTATGCATCTCAGGACGAATCTGCCTGCAGGCACTAAACGCGTGATATTCTACTCAGACACTTGTGGAGGGCAGAACAGAAATTCGCATGTGAGCTCAATGTTCACCTGGGCCTTACAGAAGTTGAGCTTGGAAGTTATTGAGCACAAGTTCATGGTACCAGGTCATAGTCATTTAGAAGTGGATACAGATCATGGTATCATTGAAAAGAAAAAAAAGAAGACTGAATTACAGATTTATCATCCTCACGACTGGATTCAACTGATCAAATCCAGTAGTAAAAAATTTCAAGTTATTGAAATGAAAAACACCGACTTTCTGGAGTTTTCGTCATTGCTAAAGGGGCCTTTAGTTTTAAGAAACAAAGATGACAAAGGCAAACCATTCAAGTGGTTGGATAAACGGTGGCTTCGGTATGATGAAAAATTTGGAGTGATATCATACAAAGACTCCTTAGATAAAGAACCAGATTTTGACACACTAAATTTGAGACGCCGAGGTTGCACCATACCAGATAGTATTGCAGTTATATCACAATTGCCTTTGCCAATATCTAACGAAAAAAAAGATGACTTAATTTCACTTTTAACTTTAATACCTGATGTGTTTCATAAATTTTATTTAGATTTACCTACAAAATATAATATCCCCAATATCGATCCAGATTTAGTTGATAGCGAAGAAGAGTAACAAAATATGTATATTTATCTTATTCAAACTTTCTTTAACATGTTCTGGTTCTCATTAACATAAGTCTTAGATCCATTAGTATCCCTTATCACATAAGTCATTAAAATAGCTGTTCTTGTAATTTAAATGTTAAATATATGTAAGTACAAGTTAATAGTGAGTGTGAACTTTGTTTTCCCTTAAAATGTTGATTAAATTCCCATCATAATTTTTTTATATGACGTTTTATTCCTTTCCTGAAAATCTTGACATTTTGACTTATGTGTTTGGGTCCGCCGACCCTAGATATGTTTATACACAGAATTGCTTTGCTGTTGATTCGGAATTCACCTGTTAACCGTCTATATTATTTTAGATTCTGATCGAAAATGGATTTACTCCCGAGTGGATCATGCTACAAAAGGATATCAAACAAGACATTGCCGACCTTCGAAGTAAGCTGCAATCAAAACGAAATCAGTTCGGACCGACTCTATCTTCGACTGATGAAACGGAATTCAGTGAATATGTAAATGGATTTTCACCCGTAGCAAAGACCATAAATACCAAAATAAATTTAATTTAGTAGTCCCGTTGGCTCAGAAACAAATGTTTAATATAATTATCGAAAAAGAAGCGAAATTAATTCTAAATATTGGCAAAACGGAAACGTGCATCGATGCGGAGAAGCCGAAAGCTGAAAATATTAACGTTTCTAGTCGACCTGAATCGTTTTTAGGCACTATATTTTCATTATTTAAGTAGAGTAAAAATGTCATGCAACAGAGTAGATAAATTATTTTTTGTTATATATTTTTAGTGTTTTGATTTCTTTGTAGCATTGATTATATATGGTGTTTGATTGCTCAATTCCATAGTACATTTTGGCAACCCTTCTGCGCTGACGAAATGCAGGCAAAATTGAAATCAACGTATCTTCAAATGCAGGTAACGTATTAATCAAATGCAGGCAAAATGAAATCGCTTTGATTTCAATTTTGTTCTAAGAGAAGTTACTGTCTGGGGTATACTGTGTTTACGGCGACTGATTCTTTCAAATGTAGAATCATAGATATTTGCGCGACATTGACAAAAACATAGGCTAGATTAATTCATTGTAGAATCATCAACAATCGCGCATAGAGGCAACGTTGGTGTCGATTATTGGCCATGGTATTGGCTCGCTCGGCCAATGCGTAGAGCCGAGAGCCAATGTTATGTAAAAAGCCCTAGCAACAGGCAATGGGGATGTTTACTGTCATTTCCTCTAGCTAGATGGCACAAATGCTTGTCGGTCCCTGGCCATACTATTCGGCACAGCCATAGACTACATATGTGGCATAGCGGTTAGGTTGCCTGATCCTACATTGTAAGGTTCCAGCTTCGATTCCCAACTGGGTCACCATTTTCCGTTGAGATAAAATTAACATTTTAAATTTTGTCGATCGAATGCAATAACAAGACACACACAAACGCTACATGCACATTGTTGTAAGAGGTTGTTGTATGATAATAAACCCAACCATTGTGAAATTTCACAATAAATAGGAGAAACAAACTAAACGGGGTGAGTTTTTTATTTTATTAGTATGAGTATAAAAAGTATTTTTATATATTAGTATATCTAGTGGTAGGTAAAATCTCGCTAATATTGATTATTAGCGATATTTTACCTACTGCTGATGGCGCAGCGCACTCAACGCTTCTCAAACTTTTCTTCAAGACAAAATTTTGTTTTTTTTTCCAATTTTTATAATCAAAAGTTGCTAACTTCGTCATACTGATTCACCCACTACAAGGATGTAACTATTTAAAAACTCATCCTGTAAAAGGGCTACCTGGTCCCTAATAATTGTGACGGGCTTACCAATCTACACTACCAATCGCTACCTACAAAAAGTTTTGCACACAAATCACCATTGAATAAAATAAAAACAAAAATGAAATGTAACAAAAATTATTATATTTTATTATGAGTATAAAAATACTTAACTAAAATAATTTTAACATTTAGAAATATCCCGTCTTTTTTTCTGATCCGTGGTAAAAATAAAAACGCAGGTATTAGCAATTTACTACCCACAAATCAAAACTGTTTTACATTTTTTCTATTACCACAGATCAAAGACTGATCCAAATCAGCTGCTCTTTTAACTATTAAACTGTAGTTATATTAACATTACTTTAGACTTCTATTTTGGCAGAATAGGTATATTCGAGAAAAAATGTAAGTACAGCAGAACTTCGATTATCCATACTTTTTGAAAAGTTGATCGTTTGGATAAAAAATCCATGTTAGACCTTTTATTTTTTCTGTAAATCATAGCACAGGTCAAACTGTTCCGTTAACCGATTGTTCAGATAATTGAGGTCCTACTGTACATATTAAAATTTAACCTCACTAGCATATCACAGGTTAAACGGATTTTCAAATGCGTTTAAGAAAATTGACAAGATTCTGCTGTTTTTTTCTGGTTTTCCTTATGAGTTGTGCATTACAAGTAATTGGTTGTCAGCTGTCAGTCTGACCCGTCCGCTGGCTATAAGACGCAAGGCTGCAGGGTATGCTCGGTGTTCGGCGTGATGCACTCGCTCAGTGAGCGATTCCAAGGTATCTTCGGATAGAACCGGAACTTTCTCTTGAAGCAGGATTGCACCAGTATCGACTCCCTCCTGAAAGATGCAGGAAAATTACTCCATAATCAATTTTCTGGTCATAATGGCCGATTATTTTGTTGACTGATAAAGATAAGTGCCTGAATACTTAAGGAATAGATTAAAAAAAACGGTTGTGTCACCCCAAGACTTTCCCGGCAAGTAGCCAAGGACTGATTTCATCTGAATAAAATCGATGAGCCGGCGAACGAACCTGTTTAGGTTCCATTACACAATGGTGTGGTTCGTTTCTCGGCTAGTTTCGGGTGGCTCTATATTTGATTAAAATGTATAGCGAAATTTAAATATTATTAGTGTAACTTGTATATGGTAGCGAATGGTTTCGTGCAGCATAAGATTGGCCATAAGATCCACTTTGTTCTTTGGATCGGTCCAACTCACGATTCAACTCCGATTCAGAAGCCTCCTCGTGTGGATGGCTGGTAAGACTCTCGCGTCTCAGGTCTCACGGCTAGTGAATCGGTTTCTCCCGGGGTATTACCTCCCGGCGCTACTGGACAGTTTGCTCACCGTTCGGCGACGCCTGTCGGTTGTGCACTCTGACTAATTGCTGAAGAGTAAAGAGTTACATCTAGATGAAGGGGTGTGCATCTGAGACTTTCAGGGAATTGATATTGCTTGTACCAAACCGACCTCGATGTTGTCGCAGCTTTCTCGATTATTGAGAAAGGTTTTGGGGAGCAATGTTTCTTGTATTTTAAGCCATTCCACACAAACAGTTCGGAGGGTCAACCCTACCCATGTTGGCAAGAGCCACTGACATGCTAATTACCACGTGAATAACGGCGAGGACTTCGTCATGGCGGTAGTTGTATCGATCAACACACTTGCAGCCAGTTAAGAGCTCTTATAGACCAATTTGGGGTCGTATGAGGTAAATGTTGCATCTACACAGGCGAGGCCAAGGCAAAAACATTTGGAGGGCTTCACCTTTTTACAAACTGACCAGTCACAGAATAGCTCCACTTTCTGTAGTAGTTGAGAAACTTGTTTAGGGCTCCTGGTGATAAATGGGCACGACGAGGTGTATTGACAGTTTTAAAACGCTAACCCCCAGTTTTGTCAGTCTACCCTAGACAACGGCGGCTGCTACACACTTCACGCGGTAAATTCGTTTTATCCTATTCATAATAGGGTAAAAGTGGGATAGTTGCCCCAGGAGGATAGACGCTCCATACTTCAAAACTAAGACTTGCAAACACGATACGGTCGCAGCTAATACTTATAAGCAAAGTGTAACCCCCTGCCCCTCTAGTGTTTTAGCGGCAACCGCGAAGATAAAGTTTGACGATGGCTCCTGGAGCAACTATCCCATTCTTAACCTGTAGCTAACCCCCACTTATCAAACTGGGTCAGGCGTATATTATAAGGAGTATATTATAAAATACTTACATCAACGAAGTGCACAGTGCATCCCGTCTCTTCCGCTTTTGCTTCAAATGCTTGCTCGATGGCGTGCATTCCCTTGAAGCTGGGCAGCAATGAAGGATGTATATTGATCAGCCGGCCATGCCACCTCTTTACGAAATCTTCAGAAAGTATACGCATGAATCCGGCTAAGCAGACAATATCTATATTGTTGCTTTCCAGTGCGCTGGTGATTGCCTGGTCGAATGTCACTCTACTTTTATAGTCTTTATGGTTGAATACCTGTGGGTAAGAAAAATGTAATTGCAATCCTTAACCTTTCAGAAGCCAGCCTTCGCGTGCAAAAATGGCGTCGCCTTTTTGGTTGATTTTGTATATAAATACTGACAATATCGTTTTTTTATAAACTATCTCTTGTTACCTAATAAATAATCTTGTTAGTCAAGTATATTATATATTTATATAATATATATGGAGGCCAGCCAAAACAGCTACGTCCGGATCTATCAACCTTTTGGCGCCTCAGCGGATAAGGGGTTCCTAGCACCCAGAAGAATTTGAAGTAGATGCTGTTTGAAAACTTATGTGTGTTTTCTCTATTTCAACTTATGTGCGTTTTCTCAGAATTTAGAACAAGAGATATTGCAATATATAGAGTTCAAAACTATGACAAGATCACTGGATTATACATTTCTTGGGTAGTGGGCTGGCGCCCACCCAATTCCATGCATGTTTCCAATGCTTGCGTAATTTCAGTATTTATTTTTTTTTTTATCAAAATCAACCTTTATGAACAAAGTTTATTTTGAAACTCCATAATCCATATCTATGTCTTGAAAAGAATAAAATAATAACAATCTTACATTTCTGTTAAAAAAAAATACTTTCTGAGTATAATTACCTTTTATATAAAAGTGCAATGCTGGGCACAGTTAATTGAATCTTTAGATTTGTTAATCGTAAATCGTTAACTTCATTAATCTGTTTATCAATTTCAGAATTAGAGAATGGAAATTTTAAATAGTGCTTTTAAAACAAAAAAGGGGGAATGTAAGGGCTCAAAAATTTCATTACAAGAGGGTAGTATTGATAAAAGATATGAAAAACAAAAGCAACAAGTTCATCATACCTTCACTAACTAAAATTTAACCTAAAGACTGCTTTACATTGAGTCAGTTACTGACTTCAAATTCAAAACAAGTTTAGTTTAGTGTAAATTGAGAACTGTCGCATCAGTGCTGACTTAAATATTCCCACTATATATTTTGAAGTCCGTTTGTTTGTTTGTTTGTTTATTTATACTCTTTATTGTGAAAATGTCAATGGGCAGGTTTATTGTCATATGACAATCTCTTACAACCAACCCTACTATGACATTTTATATGTATGTCTGCGTGTAACATGTCTGTAAGTGTGTGTCTTGTTATTGCATTCAATCGACAGAATTTAAAATACAATTCCGTTAATTTGATCCCAACGGAAAATGGTGACCCAGCCGGGAATCAAACCCGGGACCTTACAATGTAAGATCAGGCGACCTAACCACTATGCCACCGGGCCGTGAAGTCAGTTCGCTTCCCATACCACATGCGCCAGCGGTAAGAGTAAATGCCGGTCAGTTGTAGGTCAGTCGCTGGCACTGCATTATAGGGTGACGTCACGTTGTGTGGAAAATTTAAGTAGCTAAAATGATGCAATTTTCCTAACACCCTAAATAAATACCTAAGACTGATTGACTGTGTGTAAACAGTGTGTAAGAGTATATCCTATTTTTCCTCATTTAATTTTTTTGGACTTACCCTAGTTGGTATTCCGGCTTGCTCGGCTCGTTTCAATCCGTAGGCGCTCTGCTTATTGCTTATGACCAGGACGATTTTACTGCAACTGCAAGCAGCGGGATCTTGCGTGGCATCTATGAGAGCTTGCAGGTTGGTACCGTTGCCGGATATCAATACTGCCACCTGTTGGACAAAGAAAAAATGGATAAGATCACATCCCTAAACACTTAATATGCTGTAGAACTACACATAATTGCCTCTGTGGCATTTTAGTCTAACCTTTATTATTATTATTACATTTACAAACAGGCAGCATAATTGCTGATATGTCTGAATGTAAAACTGAGTACAATTACAATTTCTGTTTAAGGTGTCCGTCTAATCTATTTTTGAATATATTGACACTACTTGCTTCAACCACTTCAGCAGGCAAACTGTTCCACTAGTCCACAATCCGGTTGGTCAGGAATTGTTTCCTGGGACTCGTGTGGAATCGTTTTTTCTCCAGCTTAAAGTTTCTTGTAGTTTCTCTTGAAGATAGAAGACATTTCGGGGCAATTGTAGCATTCGTTGAGGATCTTATATGTTTCAATAGCGGGTCTTGCCTTAAGCCCGCCACAGATAGCTGCGCATGGCTACGTTTTACGCGTGTCTTTAGTTTTATAACCCCTAATTACTAATCTACCGTGTTTAGAAGAAACACGGCAGAAACCACCAAAACCCAAAAGAATGAAAGTAAAAGGACGCCACCTACTTTTAAAGAAAAAGAAGGAAACTTATTAAAAAAAAAAAAAAGATACCCGAAAGAAATTTAAAAAAAAGAAGTTAACCTAAAAAAAAAAAACGATCTCAGAGGGTGGGCTATATTGATCGGCACTGAATTTGGCCAACAGAAAACCCTTTTTCTCAGACACACAAAAGACTAAAGCACAAAAAGAAACACGAGGTTATGTAAAGTATGTGTTTAATCGCCCGCAGGCACCCTTGCTTCAATTCCCGCTTATCGGCGCGTCACATGTGCTCAGCCAAATAAAATGGTTAATTCCGGATATGAAGGCAAATTCCCTGACGTGGAGGCAAGTCCCATCACATTTAGCGACGATTTCGTCACTTAATTAGCAGCAATTAAAATACGCATGTGTCAGAAGTTCATAGGTGCCGCAAGCTACGATCAATAGAAAAATCCGTTAAAATCGCGAGGATCCTACATGAAAAGCTACCCAAAAGGAAATTAAATGCTTACCATATAAGTCACACACACTTCACATAACAAATTTTACCGCCAGACGGTCACTCTCCGGCTTATTTCTTACGGCGGTCGCCAATTCTCACAGCCGAACCTATGCGCATGGCCGTTAATCTTCATACAAAAAAATCAACCAATAGAATTCCTATTTGCTGGTCCCAGATTTCTTGTTTTTGGTCGCTCGCCATGTTTTTGGTCGCTCTATGTTCTATGGAGGCTTTCATTCCACCAATAGAGGCCGATCGAAAGTACAAAAACCGTCATTTTAATAGCGTTTTTATTTAGGTCAACATAATTCTTTTATAATGTTTTGGTTAGTAAATAATGTTAGCATTAGTATCATTAAGTACTTATTAAAAACAAATTACCGGAACGAAAACGAAAAATACAATTGGTTACATAATAAATAACCTAGGTATGTAATAAATTTTACTTGAAAAAAAAACCGGTCAATAGCGTTTTATATTTTGGCCCATGCTGTTGATATATGTATTTAAAAATTTACAAAATATTAAAATCCGCGGAATATTTCGCGTTACTAATTATGCTTTTGGAAGCCAATCATTTTCACAGACGAAAAAGGTAGATTTATGACAAAATCATAAATTTTGATTTGACATTAGAAATCCATGACTTTCTGTGGAGATGTTGCTAGCCTGCCGCACAAAAGTAGCTAGGTATGACATTTTACGTACAAGAAAATTCGTACAATAATAATACACATAATATTATAAATCCTTTTTTATTGCAATATTTTAGGTACAAACCTACCTAAACTCGTAAATGAAAAAAGAAATCTAAGCAACACCAGGGACATAAAGTGTATCTAAATGAACAAATAGACAAACTATTGTGGCATATATTTTCTAATTTCCGCTCAACATTTAAGATATTCCCTTAATATGTTTTGTTATTTTCAAAATGTATTGGATGTTTTTTCAAAATGTATTGTTGCAATAAATCGTTTTTTTTTGGCTGGATCCTGCTTCGCGAGCTAATAACATTGCTTTATCGTATATAATGTTGCTTTGTCTTACCACATTTATAAGGTGGCAGCCATTGTTGTGTTCATTTATTTTACTAGTTATTGACTGTTAAATATAAGAATAAGAACTTGCCTGTTAAATAAAAGTTTGACTAACGTTTGAGCGCGCTGCGCCATCTATCAGTAGGCAAAATATCACTAATAAACAATATTAGTGATATTTTCCGAGCTCTAGGTAGCATCATGCTCAGCGCTTTTTATATCATTTTTAGATTTTATTTTTTTTTAATTTTACAAAAAAATGTTTTTTATTGTCTCATATTTTTTTAAATCAAAAGTTGCTTATTTGCTCGTACTTATTCACCCCCTTTAAGGATGCTGGTTAATTAAACTTGCCCTTATATCTTGTAAGTTTCTAAATTAAAATACTTCAAAGTTTTTGAAATACCGTAAAAAAATCTTAGGCTATTTTTGCTAGTTAATCGAACGCCTAGATCAGTAATTACGTAAAAATAAACGATAATTCGAGCGATAGAAGAGGAATAAACACGATGTTTTGTGGGAGGAGTGATGTATGGCAGCTGGAGCAGCTGCGGCCAAGGAGGATTGCGAAAAACGCCTAGAGCAGTTGACGATTACACAAAACGAGGCACCACTGGGATGCGCGATGCGTTGCGACCCGGAATCTGTTCGATTTCACGAATGGTGGTGAGACCGGTATGCGTTCTAGGTACTATCTTATCTGTTCGAAATTGGTGCGTGAACTGTTAGTTTTATTACTTCGACTGTATATTTATTAAAAATGTAATTAAGTGCATGCCTTCTCACTGGGCGTCTTGCAAAAATCATGTACTGAACAAAAACAATATCAATTAAAATATCTTGCTATCGTTTTCTAGGTATTTGATTTTATAAAAAAATATCCAGTAATTTATTGAACACAACGTTCTCCTCTTATATTATACTATACTTAAATATAGCTACATACTAACTTTCGTAATTGTAAAAGCATCCTTTGTCTATTGTTTTGTTAATTATGGTTACATTTGCGCACATTTTGTGCACATGGATACAAAGTTATGAAATATATGATATAACCATTGATTTTATAGTGTAATAGATAGCACCATCTCATACAAGAAAATGGCAGCATATTTCTCGCCGTCACTACGCAGATGGCACTGGTAGTGCTGACGTCGAAAAGTATAGGAATTTATTTGGATATCTATATTAACATTGATAATTAAGTTTTAATTATAAAGGATCGATTGATTCTAAAAACCCAATAATTCAAGCAGTTTCAACGAAATTAGCATTCAATTATTAGCGCTATCTATTGCATTTCCTTCTACGCTACAAATCACATGTTCAATGAAGAAAATAATAGATGGCGTGCTATTTCAGGCATCGCCTTTCCAACAATTAGCGCGCGCTTCAAACGGGTCGCTTGGAGCCGAAAGTAGACAGGTGTGCTATAGATGTTTATACCGTATATTGATGGAGATGCGAGAAATAGGGAGTGACCACGCGCTCGCCAATCGACTAGTCGATTACGGATAGCACTCACTCGACTCGACATTGTAAATTGTTGTACATTGTAATTGTTGACATTGTAACAGTTTACTGACATACACGCTCAATTACGTCGTCTTCTCGTAAGGATGTCAACCAACGTCGCTCCGCCTCCCATAATTTCTTGCGCAGGAAAGAGAAGATATGAGTGCTGTGCGGCGATGCTGTATTTTGCCATCTCATAGATGAATAAAAACACTCCCTGTCAGTGGCGGCGACAAAAATCTAGTGTAGTAAAGAGAAGCTTAAAATTATTTTTTAAAACATAAGAAATATATATACATTTATAAAAATGTTTATTGGTTTGTAACCATTTGACCCCAATATGCCATAAAGGTAAGAAATAAAAAAAATAGTTCATGATGTTTTAAACGTGTTTATTTTAATCACATTTTAGAATATCTACAAAATAATATTCTAATTAAGGCTCTTATAAGGCCGCCATTATTTTTTTGTCGAAAATTATTCAAATCAACAAATTATATGCACTCGATCTTCAGTGTTCACGATAAAATAGGACAAGCAATGTAGTTTTATATGATTGGATGTATGCCTAAGGTTTATTTTAGTGGAAAATACAAAGGTACAGGAAGATGTAATTTTGATAACAGAAATACAATTCTGTTCTCAAAAATTACAGCTTCCATTGAGCAATAATAACTAAAACCTCAGACGTAGGTAGAATCATAGAATCTGGTCTAAGCGCAGTCAGCTAGTATTCGACTAGACTGTATTCAGATCGCCCGCTTGGAGGATCCAAACCCTTAAGTATCCGTTATTGCCCTTTTAAAAGAGTGAGCTTGTTGTATAGTTGCCTCTTGGTTTGTTTTACATTTGACTTACAAACTAAATATTTTATCCGTATATCGACATATTTTTGGATAACGGCCCTTAGCAGATGAAGCAAATGATTACTGCACGGTTCCTGCTCAAATAAATGGGCATGAAGGATCGTGAAAATATCGGATCCGATGAATAATTTTAACGTTTTTGTAACCATATTTATAGGATCGCGATCGGATTTATTACTTTTGTCAAAATTAACCCTTACTACTGATTCTGCGGCATTACAAATTCGGATTACATCATTTGATGGATAGATAAGTCCACTTCTGTCTTTAAACACAATAAATAAATGAGCTTGTTTAGGTGTGTTTGCGACTAATGCTCCCAAGCAATCAGTGCAATTTAGTCTAGATAGTAAATATCTAACAACATACCCGGCAACGTATGCCACAACATGTTGTGAAAATACTGAATGGAAACCGGCAGGTAAACTCAGATCTTCCTCCTTCAAATTGCTCATGAATTGTTCGTCGACCATATCCACTTGTGATCCTGATCTATAACCCTTCGTTGTCAAGTTAATATGCTCAGTTGACGACGAACACGTTAACAAAGTTATGTGTTCCAGAGGAGCACAGTTTCCCCTGAAATTCTCTTTTAACTCCATGTGAACCAAGAGCTTTTTGTAAGTTGCCATAAATTGCAGGGCCGATGGATTATTGTTGAACCCGCCGTGGGACCGTACTACTGAAAAAAATATCTCTTAAGTGGTCTTGGCTTAACTTGTACATTGGTAAAAAATCCAATGTTTTTTCTTGTTTAACGAGCTCGTTGTACAATCCTTTCATGCTGTCTATGCACACGCACAATCCAAGGAAACCTACTTTATTTCTGGTATTCATGATCGGTGTTTCATTGTCCATCAAAACTAGATGTTCCAAATAAGTTTTTGCATTATCCATGAACGTTAGATACTTCGTTTCGTTTTTCTCATTGATTGGTGCTTTAAAGTCAATGCCAGGAAACTTTCTTGAATTAAGAATGTCAGTCAGATTGTTCATTGTGTTGATGAAATTCACTGTTGGTTGTGAGTGAGCAAAATTAAGTATACGTAATTTTTTGTCGCAAAATTCAATAGCGTTCGCAACACTGGCACTTAACAGCTGTACTGCTAGCTTTACTTTCATTATTTGATTTTGAAAGTTGATGTGTTGTGTCGATAATTTATTTCCCTAGTGAAAATTTTCATTTAGTTGGAGCGTGTTTAATTCTTCAAAATATTGCCATTTGATTAGGCCGCCGTTATTATCTCTAAGAACCTTTTTACTTTGTAATGTATTTCTGACCAGTTTCACCATGTGACATGGGTCAAAAAATACAAAAACTGGTTCTTTTGTTGCAGGATGTTCGAAATAGGTTTTTAGTTGACGTTGGTAGTTAAACGAACAGCCAAGCTCTTGAGCCATGGCTATATTTGCTGGGCAACCATCAAATGTCATAGATACAACTACCACGCCTACATCGTGGCAATTAGAAAGGCATATCCTTACTAGATTGGCTCTTTGCTCACCTGTTACGCCGATTACCAGAAAATATCCTACTGGAATTTTCCACTGCTCGTTAATGGCAACTAAAAGGAACACCAGAGCTTGTTTGCATGGTGCATTGAAACTCCGGTAACATCAAACCCAGCACCAAAATCTACATATCCTTGGACTGCATTACCGTCAAATTCCTTTAATTGTCGAATCGACATCTCGTCTATTACCAAATTGCATAGAATTTTCTTGTCAGAAGACTTGACCTTTTGATCAAGTGCTTTAAAAGCTTCTGCAGTGAAACCTGGCGTGGCGTTTATGCATTGGTACCATTTTCTTATGGTGCTTGTATGTGGTAGACATGTGTTAAAGGTACTACGTAAGTAAGAGTAGGCCTTTGGAGAATAGAAATGGAGGGTTAGCGCAAATGTACGCAGTTCAGGTGGATATTCTCTCCCTTTATGAGTCATCCTTTTCAAAAGAGCTGCTGTAGAAAGCCGGCACACTTCCAGAATATCCACTTGTTCTTGGTTGATCAGTCTTTTTTGCTTCAGTTCTTTTAATACCTTAGATAAATTGTCAACTTTCTTTTTCAAACGCCGATTAGCAGCGTGTAGTGCCTTGCCCCGCATACGTCGGCGTTTTGCAATGTCTTTTAAACGGATAATTTCTGTTTTTAACTTTCGTTTCCTTGGAGTGTCGTGTACCAGTCCTGAATTGGAAAGCCCTGCAACCTCCGACTGTTGACCGGAAAATGGAGATTGTTGTAGAAAAAGCGAAGGTACAGCGTCGTTTGTTAATCTACGGATTCCATTTTTGGTTTCATACATGTTTGAATCCGGAAAATGTACTGAACAGATTCTACTCCAAAAGTTTGGTTCCCAATTGGTCTTCTTTACAGCATCAATCTACTTCATCATATTTGTTTTGTCTTTTGGAAACCTAAAAGTAAGGTAAGTTTCTAAGTTAATAATAATAATATTATTAAAATTATTTTTTGGTCGGTTTTTAATATAACGTATTCGCACCACCGTATCACGTCGAATCCAACGACACCTCATACTTACGTCAAAACCCGTCAAGACGTTCGTTCTCTACGTTCAGACACTCATACATGCATAATATCAGCATATAAAGGTACGCCCTAAAAACATCTACGCTCCATCTGAAGCAATTGGATAAACCTATGTGAGTGGTCCAAAAAGGAATCCCTTATTGGCCTTATTATGCATTATTTATCATATTCCATATATACTCTATACTTATATTAACATAAGATTTTTTTACCATTACTACCTATAATTAAAAAAAGTGATTTGTCAATTTTTATAAAAAAATATTATCGATTATCGATTTCGCTTTTAAAATATCTCGATTCTCGATTAGTGAACACCAATTGCGACCGATTGCGGTCGAGCAAGACGAAGGGTGGGGCAGTGTGTTCCTCATCGTGTCGCTTCACACGTGCCGGGTGAATTCACCCGGCGCCGGTCCGATGCCGGCTAGTGGCGTAGTGTTGTATGGGCAAGTACCTACCGTTTCACACGTGCCGGTCAAATCGGCCGGCGCCGGGCCGACCGCTACCTGCCGGGCGGCTGCCGGCTAGCCGGTCCGTCAGTCAGCCGGTTATTGCGATTACAGGAGGTTGTGTTTTTATTTCGACAATGACAGAAGAAATTGATATGGAAATTTTGATTACCTTTGTAGAATCTCGCCCCATCTTATGGGACAAGACTCTAGCAACATATAAAAACAAAATATTAACGAAAAATGCTTGGAAAGATTTGTGCGAAGCGCTTGATCCAAAATTCAACGATTAGTGCAGTCACTTTAGCAATAAAGGGGGTAAATCTCGGAATGAGAGATAATAAACTGGAAATTGGTATACACCTTTATTTCGGCGTTCTATACGTTGTCTTAAAAGTCTCATAAAATCTCGTGTCTGCGTCGAAAGTTATTCTAGGTCAAAGGTCACCAAAATTGGTTTCCCGCAATTATCTAGGTTTCTATAGCTCCAATGATTTTAACATCTACGACAAAAAATGTAGAACATACGATTTGCGAGAAATTTTGTATGAAACATTTCTTATGCGCTTAACCGTTTTTGAGATAGAGGGCAGAGGGCAGAGAGCGCGCAGCACTCAGCCATAATGTAATGCAAGGTCAACTGTGAACCTCGGTGAATAATACCCTGTATAACGTTATTAAATCATTTAAATATCATTAGCAATAAATAATATGTATTATTTATTAGCTATTAGCTATTGTATTTGATAACATTTTATTTATCCTACTATAATATTATAAACGCGAAAGTTTGTATGTATGTATGGATGTTTGTTACTCTTTCACGCAAAAACTACTGAATGGATTTTGATGAAACTTTACAATAATATAGCTTACACATCAAAATAACACATAGGCTATAATTTATAAAGATATATGGTTTTCTATCATCATTATCACAATTTTTCATCACCACGCGGGTGAACCGCTGGGCGCAGCTAGTATCTAATATATTCATTTAATAGTACCTACCTACTTACCTACCTACTTTGTGTTATTTAAAACTCATTATAAAATAAATACTTATTATAAAAATATATAAAATACTTTATAAAATACTTATTATATATCTTAATAATATATAATTATTTATTTAAAATAGATTTTAAGTAGAAAAGTAATTAAGTAGGTACTTTGCCTTTAA
Organism: Micropterix aruncella; assembly: GCA_944548615.1. NCBI lineage: Eukaryota > Metazoa > Arthropoda > Insecta > Lepidoptera > Micropterigidae > Micropterix > Micropterix aruncella. The sequence continues at coordinate 8,698,635 of OX155958.1, forward strand.
ATGTGTAACCCCTCAAATACTTATTTTTCTATTAGGATTATAACTGGGAACGCGGAACCCTATAATCCGAACTTTTTCTATGAAATATATACCTGAGAATGCAGTACCCTCAGTATGCGCCTTTCTTTATTTATAATTAGATCTTGAGACAGATGTTTCTTTGTTTCGTTAAGATCTCGGCAACGACGAGCGTACAATTTTGAAAATTATGGCTGATTCGTGTTTTATTTGTGAGAAGTCACTTTTAGAATGTGATTCTGTTAATGTAGTGCGTGGCTTGAAAACTTGAAAAAATGCAAGTATCGAAAGAAATGACGGTCACATAGACTTCTTAAATACTTTAACCTCTCTGATGTTGAGTGTCGAAAAGTGTACATTAGTAAAAAATCCATAGCAGCATCGAAACGACGCCTAGAAGAAGGTAAACCTTTACCATCATCCAGTGTATTTCGTAAAAAAAGGAGTGAAGTGTTTGATTTAGCAGTTAAGAAAAAAAGAAAAGTACCGACGCACGATCAGTAGCGTAAGTACTCTGGAATTTAAAGGTAATGTCTTCAAAAGAGCAGAAAAACAAATGGATTCCTTAGGATAATTAGTCAAAGATCGTGTACTTTATGAGTATGACTTGATCGCAGCTGAAGCAAAGTACCATACCGTTTGCTATCCTCATTTCTTGAATCGAGCACCATCTACTGAGAATGAGCCTCGCCGTATTTTCGTGCTAGTGGTTACTTTTTATAGGCAAAAATATGCTCATTTACATCTTCATGATATGATGAAATTGGAAAATACAACGGATAGAAAGACTTTTGAGAACTTTAAAAATGGATTCTTCACTGTAAAACGAACAGAAAAAATAAATTCTGGTACATGGGCGGATATGGCAATCGAACAAAGTCTTATGAACACTATGAAGACAAAACAAGGAGTATCTCGAGGTCAAAGTACTCAAGAAAGTGTTTTATGTAACAAGGTTTATGCTATGTACGCTACAAATACAATTTGTGAAGAAATTGAGAAGTTTTGTAACATTTCGTTACATTCTGCTGAACAACACGTTGATGCAAGATATTTAAAAGAAAAAAGAGATAACATTAAATGTTTAAAGATTTGTATTGTATAAATATACAGCTGCTAAATTTAAATTGTAATAAATATACAGCTGCTAAATAAAGAAAAAAAATATTTTTACTTGTTTTATTTCTACTTAAAATCTACTTTCGATAAATTAATATAAAATTAAGATATACAGTAAAAATTTCATTAAATGAGTTTTGAATTACACAAAGTAGGTAAGCAATATTAAATGAATATATTAGATATACAAAGTAAAATGTTATTAAATAACATGTAAGTACCTATAATCTAATAAATAAAAGAAATTATTAATTGTTAATCATACATAATGTAATGATTTAATAACTTTATTCAGGGCATTATTTACCATGATTCACAGTTGACCTTGAATTACAGTATGTCTGGCTGAGCGCTGCGCGCTCTCCGCCCTCTATCTTAAAAACGGTTGAGCGCATAAAAAAATGTTTGAAACAAAATTTGTCGCAAATCGTATGCTCTACATTTTTTATCACAGATGTCAACATCATTGGAGCTATAGAAACCTAGATAATCGCGAAAAAACGATTTTAGTGACCTTTGACCTTGAATAACTCACGACGCAGACACGAGATTTTATGAGACTTTTGAGACAACTTATAGAACGCTAAAATGAAGGTGTATTACAAGTTTCCAGCTTATTATCTCTTATTCAGAGTTGAAACCCTAATTTGACTGGACTAGATATGAATGACGAGGAGAAAAACAAGTTTGGTGAGTAATTAGATATTTATAAAAAAACAGCAGCAAGCAAAAGTAGATATACAATGTTTGTGCTTTAAACGATCGATATATAGCGGTGAAAAATAAGTACCTATTGTATGATTTGCGCTGTAGCTGAAAACGGAAAAGGGACATCTCCCGATCACATTTGCCTCAAAACTGCAGGTTCTTTATATACGCTTGTATTTTTATTTCGGCAATGACGGAAAAAACTGACATGGAAATTTTGACTCCTTAGTAGAATCTCAACCTGCCTTTTATGGGACAAGACTTTAGAAAAGTATAAAAATAAAATGTTAACGAAACTTTAAGTCTTTAAATGTTAAAGACCCGTGCCAAGCACTTCATCCAAAATTCGACGACGATATGAGAGTGGTGAGGACATAAACAAGTTTGGTGAGTAGTTATTATTATTTACTTAAAAAAACAATATAGCAGCAACTAAAAGTGGACATACAATGTTTGTGCTTTAAACCATCGATATATAGAGGTGAAAATTAAGTATTTTATGATTTGTGCTATAGCTGAAAATAGAAAAGAGACAACTTCCGATCATATTTGCTTCAAAAATACACAGGCTCTTCTAGCGGCATGGAGGCAACAACTCTCGTGAAACCGTCCGGTTTCAAAACTTCAATGCAAATTCCTGAATTGATATATATTCTAAACTAGTTAAAGAATTTCTGCGAAAATTTCTGCTCATTTTCTAATAAGTCACCGAACAACGTATAAAAAGCTCCCTCAAGGTGTCTTTTTTGAAACATAGGATGCGCCCTATATATTCTATAACTTTTTTCCTGGAGGCGGCGACGCGACGCCGCCGTTGCAGCAAGGCCACAATTCGTTTATGGCTCCCACATTTAGAACATACTATACTGCCCGGGTCAGAAAAAATCGGCCCGGAATCGGCTACTGCATGTGAAGGCAATGTCGGCGTCGGACCGACGCCGGGTGAATTCACCCGGCACGTGTGAAGCTAGGCATCCGCTTACGTCGCGCTCCTCGCTTCACCCCCGTAATGGATAACTTTTATTTGGTTGAAAAGTAATTCAAAATTGCTTATCGATGATATGTGACACTAGATTTGTGTTTTGTGTGTTTTCTAGTATCATTTTTACAATGATCGATTGCACATTTAACCATCTTTCTTCTTAAAAACAATAAAAATGCTCTACAAATTCCCAACTATATCACTTCACAAGCGCTCGCGAACGACTGCGGGCCTTAGCCGGGCGGTCGATGCATTGTTCACACCCGTGTCTACTGTTCACACTCGCGCGCTCGCGCTCTATTTTATTATTAATACTCTAACGGCACACGCTTAGGGGCAAACAAAGGGGCAAACACATTATTGCACGCGTCCGTCAGCCGCGGCTTATGCCTGTGGCTTATGCACGCGATCTGTGTAATGAATTTCTATTGAGCGGTGCACATTATAGGACGTCAGTCGCGGACGACTAGGCACACGTTCGTAAGCCGCGGCTTACGGACGCGTCCGATAATATGTTTGAACGCCATCTATCGGCCAAATATTGGTTTATTGAAGATGGAAGCGCATTAAATCGAGTTTGAAAACTACGATGGCCATCTACCTGCCGTTTTTTGTATTAAATTGCAACTTCCATTTTGCAGTATGGAATGGCGTTATCTATTACACTATAAAATCAATGATATAACGCTTGTAGTACGGTAATGCTTATAATTTTAGAGATTTAAAATATGACTTGTAAAACTGATATTTTTTTTATACAAGTAAAATTGCTTAATTTTTCTATTTTTGATGTCACTAGTTGGTTTCTGTTTATAATGCCACATGTATAAATATCCATTATCAAGACATATCTCTACTCACAAAATTAGGTGCTTACATATTTATTATTATATTTAAGTTAAAACTTTGGAATATATTGATTCATTATTCATTTTAGTGCTTCGCCAGCGTCAAGCGTGGAATTCGGTTATAGCGATATTTTTATTTAGCATTTAAATGTCACTTGGGTCTTTCCCTGAAATCATCATTAAAATTTTCCCTGGTAGTTTGACTAGATTCTGTTATTAGTAGGTACAATATTTGATTGGTATTGACCTAATTTTTAACCCTTATTTTTTAAAATTCATACAGGAAACATCATTTGATCTCATGAACACATGTAACTTCAATTTTGGTATTTTATATAACATAGCAGCGCTAAAAGCAAATTAAATGTCAAAATGAAATTGATTTCATTGCCCATAAAGTTACATCCGCAGAAATCTAAATATCTCTGTTTTGATTCCGATAAAGTTAAAGTAATTTTGGTCGGCCTCTAATTTCGCAGCTGTCAAAATGTTTCAAAGTGCGACGCATCGCCGCCGTTTGTTTTTGTTGTTTATTTTTAGCTTACCAGTTATTTTGAGCTTTTATCCTCTCATATTTAACAGTTATAGTCCTTTTGCGTGGTTTTTATCTGTTAAAATATATAAAACTTGTGTTGGTTGTGTTAGCAGACAAGTTACGCCGCATAGATAGATTAATGCTTCGCAACCGATGTTTCAAACGCTTTCAGTGTTTTAATAGTGACCAAACTCGACGCTTGAGCTCGGAACAGCTTTCCAAATTATATATGTGCCAAATAAATACCGAAAAAGGGTTAATTTCAGAAAAGAAGTTGCGGTTTCACTGCATCCCATTTTAGGCTGTAGTCAAAATTTCAGTAGGATTATCTGCAATCGTCTATGCTGGTAAGTCAACTCGAGTACCTATTAACCGTTCAGGCCTCGGCCCCTCAGCCGATTGACAAGTTGATGTCCCAAAAAATTTTAGTAAAAATTAGTAAAAAAAATGAATTATGACATTGTCTCACCAAAACATTAATTACTGCCGAACCACTGTACCCATAATTAAATTAAAACATATCAACATAATAAAACATAATATAATAAAACAAATTAAATTAAAATAAAATTAAACGTCACGCTGAATCGTGTTGTGGCCGATATCGGCCAATTGGGGCTCTAGGGGTTAAATATAATTTAAAATGCTTGAACGGCCAGCAGTGCTTACAGTAACATATCGTGGATGAGGTGGCGTGCACGATTTGTCTGATTGTCGCTCAATTACTTTTTATTTCCAAATTATCTGTATTTAAACAACTTTCGATATCGGGAGTTTAATGTTACACATTTGAAGAACCCAGTATACCATCTAATGTTATGAAAGCTCAGCATCTTACGACCTATTTTTCACTAAGCGGCTAGTCCTATTTATTCAGATAAGAAATAAGTGCGATTCCTATTTATTAACCCCTCGCGGCCCGCGGTTTGAAATTTAATGTGTGCCTTACGGCCCGTAAGAAATTCGCGAGTCTCAAAAAAAAGATGGCGTTTCAGAAAAAAAACGATTACTCCGAAACTGTCACACCGATCGTCTAAAAAAGACCTGTTTTATGTTCCTATTGAAATTTGCTATTAGATATTTGTAACGTCGTTATGTAAAGCAATAAAGATTATTCATAATTATTAGTCAAAGTTGTACTAACATAATTAGCGGTCGGCCTCGCCTGGCCATTTCGGGCCGTCTGGGGTTCGACGGTAAATATCAATTCTGGACGTTTCGGGCCGTCTGGTACGCGAGGGGTTAAAATAATTCATATATACCATACCCATTGACGTGGTCGCGACTCATATATAAATACACCTGCGACTAGCCGCTTAGCGAAAAATAAGTCTTAACTGCTGACTTAATACTTTTATAACTTCCTTCCGTCCTTCAGAATTAATAATATACTTATTTTTACAGATTTCATCATTACACCTATCTACACTCTTAATTGTACGTCTATATCTGTCATCGATTCATCATAGTACCAGAATTACATGGAGTTCAGTGGTATGGAATGGATTGGAATTAGGACATGGAATGTTCATAAACATTATAACGCCACTAATTTATTTTATATGGTGATAATCAACGTGGTTTCTTATTTTTTAAGGCAGCTGTTTTTTCGGATATATGCAATATCATGACTTTGTTAACAATAATCTGATTTGTTATATAATAAGTTAGAGGAGACTTTTTATAAACTTCAACAAACGTTTGCATATGCAACAGCAACAATAAAAAGAGGGGTGTTAAGTGCTCAAAACTGTAAGTATTAAAATTATCATCAAAAAATCTTAGAATATAGTGAATTTTTAATAATTACTAATTTTGAATTTTAGGTCAGTGTGCTGGTAGAAGATTAGACAGTGACGAATCCATTGTTCCTTTTTTTTTTAAGATCTCACCAACATGATGTGGAAATTTTTAACAAAAAAGTTTAACAGAAGGTCTGGACGACGTGGTGGCTTCGTCAACTCATTATGCCTCGGAAGGTGGCTATTGAACATTTGTGAAGGCTCAAATATTTCAAATTAAATAATTTAAAAAAATACATTGGTTTTCGTAACGTTAATTGGGTATGGAGAGAAGCCTGCGTACGCACTGCCTTACGTACTGGTAAATTAAAAAAAAAAAAAAAAAAAACGAGATGTCAAACAAGAAGCTGTCATCTATCATTTATAATGTTGCCATTTTAAAAAAAGTATAAGGACCTCGGCCGATGTACTAAGGATTATCGTCTGACTAGTCCCTAATAAGTCTGTGCCTATGCGTCTGTGTCCCAGCCATGTTGAATCGAAATAGAACGATCGCGAGGCGGAAGTCGCCCATAAAAGGTAGGGCTAGACCAGCACAGCCGCTATTAATCGCCAGAGTCACTTAGGGCGATAAACATTATGACTGCACAGCTCTATCTGTCAAAATTTGATATTTACGAAATTTCGTAAACATGGTCCTTTTAATTGTCATAATATGGGAGAAATTCATGAAAACAGCGAAAACCAACAGGAAACATAACTAAACACGGGGAAAAACATGGAAAAACAGGTGCAGCGAACATAATCTGCACAAAGGCGCGAAAACAAAACAACAAAATATGCCGTTTTTGTTACAGTTTGTTCAATACCAGCTGCCATACAAATCAACACAGAGTGGGGCACGTGCACGCTAAACAAGACTATGAAACTATGAATCGGCGGAGTGAAGCTGTGGACAGGTTCTCTTTCCCAAAACGTGCCCAAACGGTCGCAAGCGCTTGACGAATTAGCACCTTAACTGGTGTGCTCTCTAAGGCAGCCGAGAAGAAATGGACGTTAGCAAGCATGGCGTAGTTTAGCTAGCAGTGTGTGGCCGCATCGCTGCATCGAGCCACGTAGCTCTCGTGTCAATCCTAGGCGTGTATCGTCGTAAAGTAAAAATGAACGAAGAATGTTTTTGTGTTCTTTTTTTGCTACTGAGCCTGAAATTGAAACACACTAATCGACTGTTGATATAGATTTATGGATAGAAATTTAAGAAAACAATAGGTTACGGTTTTTTGGCTTTACACTTTAGATTTTAAGGTTTTTTGGTTTCAAAAGTAAAATGAATGATGCAAAAATGCCGACAAAATTTTCCAAAGCGGAACTGTACTGAAGCTTTTCCTTCCCGGATGGTGGTTTCTAAACACCGACGAGTAAAAAGGAGAACTGCCAAAGCGGGGCTAGACAGGGATGGTAAAAGCAACGAAAAATTATTAGTTGGCTATCAAGTGGTTGGCATTGCGACGTCAAGTCATTGAATTATTGCTAATATTTCGGTAAGATCAGGATGCACAGTAAAAATCAAAAGAAAGAATATTAAGATAGTATAAGTATCATCCTAGAAAGTTTTTCATTTTCTTATTGTGACTTTCAATCAATACCTCGTTTAAGAGTTAGTTAATCTATTATAAAGTGTTGATGTTTTAGAGATCCGCATAGTATTCTTGCACTCCTTCTGATGTTCTTATCGGAGTCGGAATCTTGAAAATATACTGTTTAGAAATATAAATCCCGGAGAAATTTGTTGCATTTACAAGAGAGCACAAGAATGAACCCCGGAGAAATTCGTTGCGTCTATAATGGAGCACAAAAATGAACCCCGGAGAAATTGGTTGCGTCTATAAGACAGCACAAGAATGAATCCCGGAGAAATTTGTTGCGTCTACAGGAGAGCACAAGAATGAACCCCGGAGAATTTCGTTGCGTCTACAAGAGAGCACAAAAATGAACCCCAGAGAAATTCGTTGCATCTACAAGAGAGCACAAAAATGAACCCCGGAGAAATTGGTTGCGTCTATAAGACAGCACAAGAATGAATCATGGAGAAATTTGTTGCGTCTACAGGAGAGCACAAGAATGAACCCCGGAGAATTTTGTTGCATCTACAAGACCACAAAATGAACCCCGGAGAAATTCATTGCATCTACAAGAGAGCACAAAAATGAACCCCGGAGAAATTGGTTGCGTCTGTAAGACAGCACAAGAATGAATCATGGAGAAATTTGTTGCGTCTACAGGAGAGCACAAGAATGAACCCCGGAGAATTTTGTTGTGTCTACAAGACCACCAAAATGAACCCCGGAGAAATTAGTTGCATCTACAAGAGAGCACAAAAATGAACCCCGGAGAAATTGGTTGCGTCTGTAAGACAGCACAAGAATGAATCATGGAGAAATTTGTTGCGTCTACAGGAGAGCACAAGAATGAACCCCGGAGAATTTTGTTGTGTCTACAAGACCACCAAAATGAACCCCGGAGAAATTCGTTGCATCTACAAGAGAGCACAAAAATGAACCCCGGAGAAATTGGTTGCGTCTGTAAGACAGCACAAGAATGAATCATGGAGAAATTTGTTGCGTCTATAGGAGAGCACAAGAATGTACCCCGGAGAATTTTGTTCCGTCTACAAGACCACCAAAATGAACCCCGGAGAATTTCGTTGCATCTACAAGAGAGCACAAAAATGAACCCGGAGAAATTGGTTGCGTCTATAAGACAGCACAAGAATGAATCATGGAGAAATTTGTTGCGTCTACAGGAGAGCACAAGATTGAACCCCGGAGAATTTTGTTGCGTCTACAAGACCACCAAAATGAACCCCGGAGAAATTCGTTGCATCTACAAGAGAGCACAAAAATGAACCCCGGAGAAATTGGTTGCGTCTATAAGACAGCACAAGAATGAATCGGGGAGAAATTTGTTGCGTCTACAGGAGAGCACAAGAATGAATCCCGGAGAATTTCATTGCGTCTACAAGAGATCACAAGAATGCTACTTTGGTCGGTTTCACAGTTACTTGAAGCCCTGTATTGACCAGCTGCAGTCAAGGTTAGTGTGAAGAGATTCTAATTGCCACTTGATCACTGTGTAAAGATATTATAATCTGTTTTTTTTTCCTTTTGTTTTTTCGTTATGGAGAGTGATGAAGTTTGATATAGAATTTAGGTGAATAGAATTTAGGGGAATAAAGTGTCACTTCAGATACTGACTGACACTCAAGCAATGACAGACCAAGAAAGTGATTTAAGTCATGTTAGTTTTTCTAGCATCACAATGTTTTCAACATTTTCTAATTACCCTTTTAAGTGAACAATTTGTCAAATTACTGTTGCGATAACCTACAATTATAATAAAGTTTAAAATTCAGTCATTTAAAAAAATGGAAGTTTTGGACACACTTTTACAAAATAATTGTTAAGTTGGATTAAATTCTACTTACTCGTTTACTAGGCAGCATGGGTAGTCTTCTGGTGAAGGAGAGAGCGGAGGAGAAGTTGTCTACGATGACCCTGGGAGCCAGGCGGTTGGGAGGCCGGGCCTGAATGCTGCCAACTACCATGGCCCCGTAATTGCGCGTCGCATTCATCACGTGCGCCTGGTCTTCGGGCGAAACCACCAGAACCATACCTAAACCGCAGTTAAAGGTGCGCAGCATCTCTTGGTCCGAAACGCCACCAGCATCCGCGATCCACGAGAAAACCTACGGGAAAAATAAAACAAAAAAATAAAATGCAGTTAGGCGAGGCTGTGCATCCTCTTCTTTTCTATTTAATATTTACTATATAACGGTAGAATCATTTTTTAACATAGATAATACAGGTTGATTATTATATCTTGAACAGATATAATAATCTGATATAATAATGTTAAATTTATCACTGTGCAGGATGGCCCGAGAGAAGCTCCTCGATTTAAAAATATTTTTTCCTCGACTTTCTATTGATCCCGATAGCCATTTAAAATTCCTCAGTACCAAAATCACACAAAGACCTCTCTGCCAATCATGCAGTAGAATTTTACGAAGAAGACCTCAAAATGTCAGTTTGACAGCTGCAAATGTGTCACCTGCAAATATGATGGATGCTAAATGTCATCTGCAAATCCATCGCATCCAAATCTAGCGCTTGCAAATATATCTGCTGCAAATCTTTGTGGACCCGTTTCATACAGTGTCTTGAGAGTCAGGCGTCTTGTCCACACACGTTTGTTTTGCCGCGAAAACCTATGTTAATTCCCGGTATATAGGCACGGTCGTGAGTGTTGTATGGATCACTATGGAAGCTTGTTGACAGACATGGCAGGAAAACGGTGCAGCGCCGCCTCTGAATTCAACAGGTCTTTCTCTCGGCGCGCCGCGTTTACGCATGGTGCAATTTGTATCAGTGTTGTATGGCAGTTTATGAGAGTTTGTTCACGGCACGTTTTCACGGCGGACAATTATTTTTTAACCTTGAATATTGTCGTGGACAAGTGGCCTAAAGGCAACTATCTGAATCAATTGCTATCTCTAGCATTAGCATCACATACTCGCAAATACACTTACCGGATGAATATTCCACCAATGTGCATTGAGCCGCGCTCTCACATCATCGGGAATGACTCTCGGAATGTTTTCGAGCAGCCCACCGCCGGTTATGTGAGCGATAGCCTTCACTTTGTCACTCTTGATAGCGGGCAAAACGGATTTCACATAGATCTTGCTTGGTTTTAATAGCTCCTCTCCTGCAAAATCAAAAATATGTAGATATGACATATCATAATAAAGGTTTAACCTTTTGGAAGCCAGTCATTCCAAGCAAAACTTTTGAAGTCCTCGAAAATTTGTTTTTAGAAGGTGTATACAAGAATACTAATATATAACGGTGGCTTATTTAATGGCAGGCCTCAATGACAGGCTTTTACCGCAGTGTAGAGATATAGAGCCGATAATTGAATAAATACGAATATAATACGGATAATACGAAAAACGCCGATCGGCGCGCGTGCCCACCCAGAGGTTAACCCCTCGAAAGCCAAAGTTTACGCGGCGGCTGACGGCGAAAAAACGACACTACGCCTTAGTATTTTTGATCGATTTTGTATATGAATACCAACAATACCGTTTTTTATGATTTTTTCTTGTTACCTAGTAAATTATTTTGTCAGTCATGTGTATTTTATACTTATATAGTATATACTTCGTCCATAGTAACTAATTTTATAAAACAATCGATCCTTTTCTCCCAAAAATTAAAAAAAAAATGTTTTGGACTTATTGGGTTGTTATTATATATTTATTATCTATTTATACATAAACCTGGATAAGTATTACACATTACTAAATAAAAATTATGTGAGGTTTATAACAAAATAATATTTATAAAAACCACTTGAAAACGCAGCATATTTGGGAATCAACCAGCTGCGCCGTGCAAACCTAGCTTGATTTCAAACAATTCTCATTCAGTCGGAAATAATCGAATGGAAGATATTCTTGCACAGATTGATGTCGAATTTTGTTATAATTACTATATAAAAAAAAATGTTGTCAGAAAGAGCAAATAATCACGCCAAAACACAATGTATATCCAATTAGGTGATAAAAAACAACATTATCGCCGCTTTCGTTTCAATATCGTTTCCTCGGTGTACACTTCACCCAAACCATTACTAAATAAACGTATAGAAACTACATAAAATTACCTTTCTAATAATATCTCGCACTCATAGCTTTCATTTGGATTTGATACATAAATAAAATAGATATATCTTCACTAATGTCTCTAAAAAATCGGCTCGCAAATTTCACAGACACTGTAGGACAATGTAACACACGGTCTATTGCGATCTTGCTCTTTCCCGTTGCTGCGACCGATATTGTCTGCTCACAAAGTTTCCCTATCTTTGCTCTTCGCTCTGCTGCACGCGTTCGCTTACGTGTCATTAGTGTCGTCACATAGTTGTCAGCTCCCCAAAAATATACCATGCCCGGCGATAGGGTCTCTGCAGTTGACCGTTGAGGAGTCGTCTAGTTGGGAGCCAACCCTGGGTGGACGGATTTCAACCACAATCTATTCAGCTCATACCATGACCAAATGATGCCTGCATGCGAAATTTCAGCTCAATCGGATGAAGCGTTTCAAGCTCACAGAAGTGCGTTCTCAAAAGTAAAATGGTCAACACTGCGTGCGGATAGGTAGTTTATCAGGCCCGACATCCGACAAGTGGGAACAGCGCCATGCAAATACATAAGCGAGCGAGATCCGACAGGATTTTTTTATCGGGCGTGCGGCGCTCGCAAGCCGACGAAGAAAACCTGTCGGAGCAGACAAAAAATCGGTGTCGGATAAGTGGGAACAGCTCCATACAAAATGTTCTGCCACTAGGCCACCCGACTTTTTATCGGTCCCCGACACCCGACAAGTAGGGACAGGCGGTACGGCAAATCTGTACCGCATGAAACGATTGCTTGAGAAATAAAAGTGTCAATTTTGTTTCTTCCAAAGGTCTTTTTTATTATGTTTAGTATTTACACCATCGATTCAGATACGTTGATTTACAGATTGATAAATAATTATGCCACCGCTTTTATTTATTCGGGAGAATTCTTCAAAGTTGCAGCGCACAAATTTTAATTTGGGATCGAAACATTATTTTTCATCTATTCAAAAATGTTTACGACCAATGGGACCTGCTCAGTCCACCGCGCGGGATTGGTCGAGATTTGCGCATTCAAAATTAAAATTTAGCAGTTTAAAACCGTTAGCCACCAACACAGACACTCGCATTGCGTCTGTATTTACGTTTCTGAGGCGGCATTGTAAAAACAGCGATATTTCTCGCTAGTTCGAAATTATCAGTCAAATAAATGCATACCAATACATTCCTTATTAAATTCCTAGTGTAATGATTGCGGAATCATATGAAATAACATAGTACAGGAAGTTACAATTACGTTTTTTGGCGAGTGAAATTTTGCGGTGGCATCGCTTGAAATCGGAACTGTTTTTGAATATAACGTATATCTACTTTTCACGCATATTTTTAGAAAACCATTAGCAATATAGAATAGTAATACAGTGAACTATAATATTTAATTACGTTTTCGGCTGTATCAGGTATCACTCCACGAAAAAAAAAACAATTTAGGTCGACAACCGACTGCAGAGGCCGCGGAAATGAAACTGAGCATTGTGTTTTTTCAAACCCTAGATATTTAGTTTGTAGTGGCTTTAGTGTATGCATTCCAATATATGTCGATGCCTTATTCCATGACATACATTTTATCACAGTTGATGGAGAAATAGGGCCAGTAATTAAAAAAAATCGGGATTTAGGCGGCCGCGAATCATCATGACAGATAAACGCCGATCGGCGTGCGTGGCCTCGGAGGGGTTAAATGAGAAAGGCATAATGAGAATTACATACATTTCATAACGTTATTGCCGATGACATCAAAACTTTTTGCAAATTCCCTGACGTTCCAAAAGATTACTTTTGGAACGAATTATTAGGACAAGGTTTCAAATAGTCCATAACAATAAATGTTTCATTTTAATATTTAAAAAACAATAGATAATTACGGTTGGATAAAACCGTATGGTTACAATAGTGTTATAAGAGGTTTACATTTAATAACTAAACTAATTTATAATATATCTGGTTTTTGTATAATTTTTCAAATAAGCAATGAAGTATGGCTTTTATAGACACAGGGTCAGGGAGATGGACTAACAGAGAGTACTCTTGATTTGTCACGTCAAAATGAAAATGCAAATCCCTCTACTAAGTACACAGAATCGTTAATCGCTTACCGGGGGCAGAATTCCCCATTCCCCGTTTGTCGCCTCCCATCTCAAGACTGCCCTAAGCGAGGACGTTCATTGGCACACGGGTAGGTTTATTTACACTGTCGTAATTGTGCAGTTGACTTTTGGAATAATCTTTCAAAAAAGAAAGTGTGAGTGGAAAGTATCTAGACCTAAATAAGTTTAAAAACTATCTAGACAAATGTAATAGCGAAACATAACAGACTAAATAAAACACTTCTTAACAGAGAAAAGATATGTTAGCTTGTTATGTTACTCGCCATAATCTAACAATAATAATAAATAGACCATTACTTATATACATATAGCCCAGGAGGTTTACTATAACTCGTTTTTTGCACTTACCGAATGTTAAGCCTTCCTTGCTGAATGGTGCCTTATCAAAGAGGGTGACGTTTGACGCTTCCATTATTTTTCTAATCAGACTGAAGCCATTGGCGTGAACTCCGTTTGAAGGGAGACCGATTATCACATCTCCCACCTGTAATAAGCGTATAATTATCAATCGTCAATCCAATAAATAAAATACAAACGGAGCTGCCATGGAATTCACCGACCAAAAATCGGGCCCATCATATATAATTATTACACTTCTGGGAGGTGAGCGGTGGATTCCGGACTGACGACCGGCTGTGGTAGGTTTAGGACAGCTGTCTTGCCAAATGTGAGCGTTCACCTTACCACCCATTCACTCCCCCTTCGAAGCCATAGAAGCATATTTACCCATACTAACGCAAGTATTCTTATTATGCCACATTTAATTTTGAGATTGCACTGGATTTCTATGTTACAACAAATCAATAAAGTATTTTTTTTTAAAATGGATATCTTTCTATAAATAGGTTTAAAAACGAATTTACCGCGTGAATTTTGTAGCATTCAACGTTTCGGCGATGTTGCAACCGTATGTGTAATGTAAGTATTATGATCGTAATGGTAGTAATGCTGGTATGATTGTACTTTGATTTTAAATACACAAATTTCAAACTCTGGTATTATGACGGTGTTTGTTTCAAAATTAAAACATATAAACCAAAATGACAATTCAAACCAAGCTTACTTACATTTATGTACCTATATTTAATTAATGTACATTTATTACATTTATGTACATTTATTCCAATACTTACATTTACATTTACTTACATTTATATCTTTTAATCGTGGCAGTATTTGTTTCTTTTCAACGACTCCGAGTGAAAAACCGGCAATATCGTAGATACCCGGAGCGTACATTCCGGGCATTTCCGCCGTCTCTCCGCCTGAAAGCACAATTATAATTATTATCCACTCACGCAAGCCACAGCGACTAGAAAGTATAACCGTAGGGTGAGATATTTTTTTTTAATAAAAATTGGATTATGGCAACATTTTGACGAAACTGTCATCAGCCGGTTACGGTTGGATCAAGCAATCTTGAGAATGTTTCTTTGAGTTCAAAGTCAACATTGTTCGTCGACCTATTTTACCCGTTATTGCAAACATGATAATTTTATAGTAGTGGGTGGATACAAATTAATACAAATTGAAAAGAAACTAAACATTAACAAAAAAAATTGATTTTATTTACAATCTGGGTATTCTTTTAAACTCTATTTATTATATAAAAACATACAATAAACAGTTCTTTACTAAGGTTAGTGCATTTGCAGAGGTGAAAGGCAGTGAATCAAAGCTATTAAGTTTCACAACTAATTTAAGAGATGGGCGGTGGACTGTGTTGGCATTAAGAGCCCCTATCAATTTCGCAATGTGAAAACCGAAAATACACACTTTTTCAGGACGAATTTTACAATAACCATAAGATATATCTGATGTTTTTTAATTCACAGTTATACAACACCTATTTATTTAGTATGTCTACGAAATTTTATATTGATAACAACTTCGTATAAATTAGGAAAAAAAATATACAAAAATGGTTTTTTACATAAAGACGAAACACGAGGTTTTTCAATTCGTTTTTCTGCTAACTGGTAGCGAAAACCGTTCTGAAAAAAAATGTGCGTACTAAGCATATAATATATTAGTAAGTCTACGATATATATTTTTTAAATTTATTCAATTAACACTAATAAAAAATGTGTTGTACTATGAATAAACCCAGTAAAATCGTGTGTAAAAACGTCGTCTACGCGTAAGAATATAATAAAAATAATTACAAGATATAAACATTTCAATAATTGAGGCATTTACCCACCCAGTATTTTTATTTTTTTTATTTAATGTCTACATATTTCTCTGTAATAAATTATCGAAATCCATGCTTACGCGCTGTTCATTCGCGTTAGTCCGTGCATTCGCGCCCGAGGGCTACTGGACGGTGGACGTGCGTTGCGTTGATTTCCGGAGCTCGCGATATTCTCGCGTCCTGCGCGCGAATACTCGCGCCCGGCCGAGTGCTTTTCGACAGTGGATATGCGTCGATTAAGCGGTTTTGATACTGCAAGATTTGTTAGGGGCTATCCATAAAATACGTCACGCTAAATTTTTGGCATTTTGACCCACTCCTCACCTTATCAGTATTTTTTATTGTAGATGTCAAAAAAATGTGTTTAATTTTTAGAAAATAGGTCAAAACATTAAACTTTACTATCAGGCCAAGATTAAAGTTAGAAAAAAAGCTGAAAAAACACGAAAGGTGTGTGAATTTCGTAGGCAAATTGTTTTCACCTTCCTAACTATATTTAACTAATTTTTTTTATAGTTTGTTACTTTCTTTAATCTATAAATACGGGTAAAAATGTTGTCCATCGCCAGCGTCGGCGTGGCAACGCTGCAAGCGTCATTGATACCTTTGGATCGTAAGCGAAAAAGAGTAGGGTTTTTGACTTAAAATAATTGTTCAAAAAAAATAAATTTCAAAAAATCTATAAATATATAATGTATATTTGCAGAGAATTAAATAACAAAAATAAGACATTGCCTGGATCGTCATCGATGGGTAAAAAAGATGGAGATATAAGGTATTTTTACTTGGTAATAATAACAGTAATTTATAATAATATCGCAAAGGTTTCTATTAACATCTTTAAGTTTCAGTGGGAAATTGTATATAACCATACACTGTGGAATATAAATAGCGCACAGAACTTTAAGGGTTATTTCTACCCGTAACATTTTTTTTATTCGACAAAAAAAGTTTTTAAAAAAACAAATAAAATAAAAAAGTATGGCACATGAATAGTTTTGGATTATTTTGAGACTATATTTATTCGTATAAAAAAAGCAATATTTTCACGATTTGATATGTTTATACTATTTTAGCATTTATTATTTATTAAAATCGTATTTACGTGTATGTGCAGGGTCGGACTGGGCCTAAGGGGCCCGGGTGGGATTATGACTTTAGGGGCCCGCCGCGCGCCTAGGATCAAGTGATACCATCAGGTCAACCAATAAACCAAATGATAATAATAATCAAATAGGCACGAATTTTAGGAAGTTTTTAATTTCAAAGACATACATTTTTATGAAAAAAGTTTAGTTATTTATAACTATCCCATCAAAAACAAAAATAAAAGAGGAGAAGTTTCAGCTAGAGGACCAATAACTTGTTAAAATAAGACATACATTTTTATATATTTTTATATAGAAAGTTCAATTAACTAATTGATAATGTATTATCCAATCAGCATTTTTTTTAAAAGAGGAGAAGTTTCAGCTAAATTGTCAATAACTCTTTCGTAAAAACTGATATCCTAGTCATCCTTGATAAGATCCGATTCAGTATTCAGAATAATCAATGAATCTAGCAGTTCTTGACCTAGTAGGGAACGAAGCCTGGTCTTAATGCGCTTCAGTGCTGAAAATCGTCTCTCGCGAGTCACTTGCGTAAATGACATTGTGAGTATTGTACAATAAGCTACGTATAAGTTGGAGTTCGTACTTATGTGCATATTATACTCAGACAAAAGTTTACATGCACATGGTATGCAACTTCGGCAAGCATCGGAACCTCTTCTTCCTCCTCTTCATCTTCTTTCTCAATCTGAGAATCTGAATCCTTTGTGTGATGCTCCCTAAGTGAAATGTGTTCGTCCCAAATAGTTTTAGAAAGTTCTTTAAAACTTTTTGCAAAAGATTCGAGTTCTTTTGAAAGTAATTCTCGATCAACATTGGCAATAGATGCGATTGACTTTAATGCATCATCAGGAATTCCGTTTTTGTCAAATTTCGTGGAAGTTTTTCGGATCCAAACAAGCGACATCCTTCATTAAATGCTCATTGCAGTTGAATTTTTCATCTATTTTAACTAGAGTCGTGTTGATGATGATCTTGTATACGATAATAGAGAAAATTTATTTGGGTCCGCAGATAGCAGTCCAATTTCATCTTGACATAACTCATCTTTTTTCTTTTTTCATCATCGGTTTTCTAGATGTTCTCCGTAATGGCAGTGTGGTCTGTATTTCAACATCAACGTTTTCGACTTGAATTAATTCTTGGACCTGGGATTCAAACAAACTTGCAGCACTGAAAATGTCGTCAAAATGATCTAATTGTTTCCACAAATTCTTCTCCAAAGTTTTGATAAATCCCCAAGCTTTAAGGTAGTCTAGTGTAGGAGTTTGCAGGTATAAGCTTACAGGGGTTGATAAATCGAATATTTTCTTGAAGCGCAGGCTGTCAGAATTGTTTCAAATTTAAGAAAGGAATCCATCAATGCTTTGTATGAAATGAAACCTTTGGCTCGAACTCCGTGCTCAAAGATATGGCACTTAGAGTCTTTATCAACGCAACGTATCGAATTTTCTCCATGATGGTTGTCAATGCTTTGTCTTTGGCCCACCATCTCGTTTTTCCGATGTTCTGTAATCGTCTCAACTTGTCTCTACCAGCTGTTATTTCCGCGATTTTGTCCACCCACACGCGCTCGAATGATTCGTGAATAAATACACTTGTAGACTCCAAGATGCCGAATAAATTCTATGCTTCAGTACAACTTAACGTACAACTTCAGTACAACTTGGAAAGCCGAGCCTGTCAAAATGTTACTGTCGAATAAATTGAATGTAGCAATTATTTATTACGCAACTATAATGAAAAGAACTTGAATTTGACGAAAGATACATCGATGCCAATTGGTGAACGAAGACCGCTCAATAGTGATCGACTCAAACGTCTACGGATATCCGTTAAATCGGCAGTTTGATACAGGAAAGCGCAAAATCTTCCCTTGGTAGACAGATAAATAATCTACAAAACGACATTTTAAACAGTCCGAAGCATATATTTGAGAACACACAAATTTTGAAAACTATTTCTGCACAGCTGAAAAAAACTAGATCCAAGCAGTGTCCCCACAGTAAACACTTTACTGCGGAAATTAAATTCAAATACCTCCAACTTCGAATATCATGCTCGAAGTCTCCTATACAATTTAAACATCAACAGAGCTGGACAATTCAATGCTATCGTCGCAAAATTTATTGGAGTAAAATGCATTAATTTTGCTTTGAAAGATTCCTACAAACTAAGGTGTTACGTGGTAGTAGTGGTGTATAATACGGGAACATTGATATATAAACTACATAAAACAATTTTTGATAAAAGCCCATCTACTAATGCGAAAAAAATTGAACAGCAGAAACTTATGCAGAATACTAGGACGAAGACAACAAAGCAAAAATACGTCTTTTATTCAACGCCGATAGTAGTGACTACGGGGAAGCATGTCAAAAGCCAGACATGTCATCGGATGAGTATGAAATAGCCAAGGAGCTGTTTTTGGAAAATATGAAACAACAAATAAAGGACCGTCACGAAATTGAAAGAGATACGATATTACAAGCAGAAAGCGCTTTATGGCTGGAACTAAGAAGGTGTCTTTTAACAGCATCAAATTTCTCCAACACTTGCAAACGACGTGAAAATAGTAGTTCAGCGCCTCTCGTAAAGAAGCGTGCTTGTTTTCATTCAACATATATTCTGGTTGTATTATATTTTGTTTTATAGTTGCAACAATAACTTATAATACTATATACATACTTTGTAAATGCCAACCTCACTATTCGCTAGGTCATAAAAAAATATAACAGATTAATGGCGGTATTTTATTTTTCTGATCTTACATTGTAAGGTCCCGGGTTCGATTCCCGACTGGGTCACTATTTTCCGTTAGGATCTAATTAACGGAATTGCATTTTCGATTCTGTCGATGGAATACAATAACAAGACACACACTTACAGACATGTTACACGCACACATACATATAACACGTCATAGTAGGGTTGGTTGTAAAAGATTAATGACAATAAACCCGCCCATATTTTCACAATAAAGAGTATAAACAAGAAATGATAACCATAATATGTGACGAAATTTTTATTTTCTGTTATTATTATGTATGTCCAAACAAAAAATATTCAAACTTTTAATGACAAATATATTTTTTTAGTAGGTAACAATTTATCGAGTCACATATAATAACGTTGAGATGTTATACAACATATTTTTTACTAATTTTACATACTACTTGAGTGCTGATAATCGGTCGCGGATCAAGATTGTTTGTTGCCGCTGCGCCCGTATCTCTTCATTTGACTACGATAGTTCGAACGGCGACACCTGCGCTGCTCTGAAAATACCTAAACTAAGCGTGCGGCGAAATTGATAGGGACTCTTAAGTCTCTGCGCTTTACCCGACGGTTGAAAGAATGATTACATATCTTTATACCGTCCTAGGGTGATGGGTTTGTCCGTTGCAGTAGACAGCTTCAAAGTGTACGTATTTATAAAACTAGACTGGCAACAGTGACAATCACTGACACTCTCTTTTCGGCGGCCCTGCTGACCTGGTACGTTAATGTACATAGTGTACATTAACGTACCAGCATAACAAAGAAATCTACTAAAATAATAAAAATCTGGCTATCCAACGAAAAATTCAACAGTTCGTGGTATTGCCAAAAGATTGCACGGCCGAACTATAACTATTTTACATTTGTTGGAGAACAAAAAGATCTCAGAATAATAATTAGAGATGCTTTCAAAAGGGAAAAAACACATAGTTGCAATAGCTAATAGAGTTAACTCTACTCTTTATCCGATAAGAAAGGATTTTCAATATCTGTCAATAGATGCGTTTATAAAGATCTTAGTGGCATATGCGAGACCTATTCTCGAGTACGGTCATCGGCTCTAGAACCTCTACTCGCGCAAAGACGTCGATGTCCTCGAAAAGGCGCAACGAAGGGCAATCAAAACGCCAGTGGGCCTGAAGAATAGGAATTATGAAGATCGCTCGGAATTATTCGGACTGACTACTCTCGAACGAAGAAGACAAAGAGTGGACCCGATCGAGACGTAAAATTCTCACGAATCGTTATGATGTACCCGAGCCGAAGAATATTTACAAATTCAACGTCGACACAAATCTTCGAGGTCACAGCGAAAACCTCAAATGTGCAAAATTTAAATCTAATCCTCCGAAGATCAAAATAGAGCGGTGGACGCGAGAAATAAACTACTATTCGAAGCGATCAGCGTGAGCTCCGTCGATAAATTTAAAAACAGACTCGATCGGTATGTAAAAAATTGTTAATATCGTTCACGACTAGCTTGTAACAAAAATCCAAGTTCACGTTTATTTGTTATCTGTTTAGATTTTTGTTAGTGCTCTATTAATCACGTGCGAATCGGGACGACTCGAGGACATCGTTAGTGTCCTGCCGATTTCTTTTCGTGGGGGAGGCTGTAACAAAAATCCAAATTTGCGTGGCATGTTATGTTTCAAAAACATGTTGCACGCATTGCAACATGTTTCGCTTGTATTTCTCGTGTTTTTTTATATTGGTCTTACTCAGTTTTGAGTTGTTTCGGAATCATGGTTCAAAATCTCAAAACATATCTCCAAACAATAAAAAATCGCTAAAAGCTTTGACATTGGATCTGTCATAATAGAAATAGCCGTATTGCACAGCCCAATAAAAAATGACCCTTCTGGTGTTCTTGCCATGACAAAAAACAAGAGATTTACTTAAAAATCGAGTTCAAAAGAACCTTTTTAATGAATGTAATAAATATTACATTAATATTACTATTTTATTGTGAACATGAGTTGCTATGAGTTTTTTTTAAATCTCCTAAAGTTGGTATAACTGCAGGCAGTCCAGTCTGTCCATCCTAGCCACAGTAATTGAGGGGCATCATTTTTTCCAAGATGGCAAGGCAGAGTACTTCTCACTCGCGCCGGGCGACTGAAAACTGGCTAACAGCGGAATAATCCGCCGCGGTTAAGGCACTTGAAGTGCAGTATTTTAAAGTGAAGTGAACAAGGTCCTATTTTCTGGTAAGCCTTTAATTCTTTTGGGGTTTCAATGAGATAAACGAGTTTTGTAGTAATGGTGTGTTTCTCTTTTCGTCACAGCGTGTTTTTGGCTGTGCCGCCTTTTTATTTTCCAATGTAAATTCAACTATAAATCGGCCCACGGTGCCCTGACTTTTTCTCGCCTGGATGTCCATTTGAACTGGAAAACGTATCACATGTCACATGTATGAAGTCTGTACACCACGTCTGAAGAGGAGATAGGAGGGAGCTACCTACCTGCTAATTAAAGGATCTTGTTTTTATAACTTTAAATTTGTAGTTTTATTTTAAAATTGCGAAGGTTTATTCTCTGTTTTGCCAAATTTAGTGACAAACCAAATCCTTTCCCCGACCCTGTGGTTATTTTTTCATTTTTGGTCATCACCTAAGCTAGCATGGTATTTTTTCCTTTTTCCGCGTTTTCGATAAATGCGGTGGCGCTCTTGTTTCCTGTGTTGGTATAACGCGATAGGATCTCTAATCGGACGTTATAAGCTTTACGAGATCAAATCTGGCCGTACGGGCAAAGCCGTCCGTCCGGAATAAAATAATAATAATAACCTATCAAAGCGGCGGAGGCCATCCGGCAGCCCTCGGCGATGCCGGCCACGACGTCGCGGGCCACGTTGACGTCCAGCGCCCCGCAGGCGAAGTAGTCCAGGAAGGTGAGCGGCTCGGCGCCGTTGCACAGGATGTCGTTGGCGCACATGGCCACCAGGTCCACGCCGATGGAGCGGTGCTGGCCCAGCGTCTGCGCCACCAGCAGCTTGGTGCCCACGCCGTCCGTGCCCATGACCAGCGCGGGGTCGCGGTAGGCCCCCCCCTCCGCCAGCCGGAACAGCCCGCCGAAGCCCCCGAGGCCGCCCATCACGCCGGGGCGGAACGTCGACCTGGACCCAAAGTAATTAGCCATCGGACCGATGGATCTTTATCTTCGCTTAATTAAGGGGACAGTTTCCGGGACCCCGATGACTTGCTGACATTTTTTTTTTAAAACGCTTTGTTTACGCAGAAAATACACATTCCAAAAATCAAAAACAAAATAACCAAACCGACGTAAAGAAGTGTAAACTTGGGGAAATACGCCTCCATATTCCGAGCAGAGGTATACGCCATTATTGAATGTGCGGATATCGACCTCCATAAGAACTACGCCGACCGCCGTATCTATATCCTACGCAGGCTTGTAAATGATCTACAAGCCCGCGTAGACTTCCACAAAAAGTACCTTGCTAGAATTAGCCAGAACGGCAACGGTCTGGGGTATGGCAGTACAACCGAGAGCGATGTGGACTCGAAGAAGTCTCTCTTGCAGGGAGATTACGACAGCGATAGTATGGCTCGCGCTATTGGCCTTCAATGCCAGAATGATTGGACGACAATTGGAGACTTTTGCATTCCTCCTCCAATGCACTGGAAAGTAATGTTATATAACTGGACGCCACAGATGCTGACATTTTATTTAAATGCATTTCAGCATACGCTTCCAGACCCCAATAACCTCGCTCAGTAGAGCTTTGCCGAGGATAGTTCTTGCCCTCTTTGTAGCAATACCCCTTGCACAGCCAGGCATATTTTAGCTGGCTGCAAGGTGGCCTTAGATCGAGGACGGTACACTTATCGCCACGACAAAGTCCTTGCTATTATTCGCGAGGTAATTAGCCTCTCAGTGGCTCGTGCCACCGAGGGTTTGACAGTACCCTCCAAACCCAAAATACAGTTTGTGCGGGATTGCTCTAAAAGCAAAAAACATTTCACTGCAAAACGTTTCTCAATAATCGAGAAAGCTTCAGATTGGATTCTGTAGGTCGATTCGGTCTCTAAGCAGTATAAATTTCCTGAAAGTCTCGGATGCACAGCCCTGCGTCCAGATATAACTCTTTACTCTCTATCTCGGAAGATGGCCCTTATCGTAGAATTAACTGTTACATGGGAATCAAATATCCCAAAAGACCACGAGTACAAATTAAATAAATACCATGATCTCGCAAATGCCGTCACCCGGAACGGTTTCACTGTTTACCTATACAATCAAATTTCAGCATCTCTGGCGTCGTCATACAACATTATCTTCCAGTGCATTGGAGGAATGAAAAGGAATGCAGGAGGAATGCAAAAGTCACCAATTGTTGTCTAATCATTCTTGCATTGAAAGTCAATACCGTGAGCCAAAAACATGTATCACATTAAAAATAAATATATTACATTGTATCAGGTATATTAACAAATATAGTTTAATTACCTGGCTAATGGTTTTATTAAGCTGACCAAGGAGTCTCCGGCCTCAATATCCACTCCGCTGTCTTTGTAGGAGAGGCTTTTCTGGCGCAATACGATGGGTATATCCTTTCTATAAGGCGATACCAGAGGTTCCATAGCATCAGTGAAGTTCTCCACTTGCACTTGGTGACTGCCTATAGGTATAAGTAAATAGAATAATATAACAATTAAACATTAAATAGTCCTGCGGGTAAAGCGGTAAAACCTGTGGCATTGGGGTGTCTCTGACATGTATTTCAACAGTATCGGTGAGATAAAAGTCTGCTATGATCGAATAAGAAACAGCAATAAAAAAAGAATCATTCGCTACCACATACCTTGATAAGCGAGTTCTTCAACCTCTCCAATAATATCAACAGGAGAATTGTTTATAAGTGCCAAAACATTGTTTACGTGTTGTTTGGCGACGATGGCTACCATACCCACACCGCAGTTGAACGTACGAAGCATCTCGAAATTAGTTACTTGACCTGCAGAATAATAGGAAAAATAGATGTAATTATAGTTTGGCCACTCAAAAATGGCAACAAACTAAGAAGTAGCCTTGAAATACAAAATAAAATAGATTGTACGACAAAATATCCTTATCGGATTTTCTAGGAAGATAGTGAAATGCAAAATTAGATTTTTTAATGGGATTATATTTGCAGTAATTGTCTCTATAATTATTATTTATTGAAGGTGATATTAATAAAAATAATAATAATAAACTCTTTAAATGCACTTGAAAATTAGAATACAAACAGGCGAGCTTATTGCCACATAACAATATCTTACAGCTAACATAATCACAGTGGTACATGTGCGCGTTGTGGAAATAAAGATCATTAAGTTCTAACTGCATAGGACACAAAATACTATATTTAAAATTAAGAATGCCCGAGGAGAGGAAGAAGAGATAAGAGGTATTGATGGCATTTATTGGGTATCATGCTATTCCACTAACATAACATCGCTGGTACTGCAATGCATCCCATGTAGACAAAAAATGGTCGAAATGTATCTAAAATTCTATGATACGCACCTCAGCAAAAAGTTGTATGTCTACAATACACAGAATAATTAATATGAATTTACTTTTAAAGCTAGCAAATGCCGCATTTCAGGAATGAAGAATTTTGTGCCATGATAATAAATCATATCGACGCTGCGCCTGCAAAAACTGCCAAGTCTTTTTTTGTGAACTTTACAGGAATGATCAAACATTTATCATTTTAATTTATCCCGTTGTCACTTTTATTATTATTATTATATTTTTAACATGCAGGCAGCTTAAGTTGATGAACCCTAGTCTGTGCTTGTGCTACAGTTTTTGTGGAATAAGTCCAGTTTGTTTTTAATGTCGGTGACACTTTTGGCACTGATCACTTCACTAGGGAGAGCGTTCCATTCGTTTAGCACTCTACTGTTGAGGAAATGTTTCTTAGAATTTGAATGGAATGATACACGCTGGAGATGGCATGTATTTTTAAAACAAGCCGCATTGCAGTATTAGCGATTAATCAATTATATTATCAAAGAAATGACTTACCCATAGCAGCCAGCCATCCGAATATGGGCTGAATAGTGAAGTTGTTCGCGTTCAGTCTCACCGAAACGTTATCAGGCAAGATCCTCGGAATATTCTCAAGTAGACCTCCTCCGGTGATATGCGCCAGACCCTTGATTAATCCGCTCTTCACTGCGTTGAGCAGCGGTTTGACATACAGGCCGGTCGGAGTCAGCAAAACTTCCCCGAAAGATTTCCCCTCCTTGCTGAAGGGCGCTTTGTCCGTCAGGCTGTATCCGGCCTCTTTGATAATTCTTTGGACGAGGCTGTAGCCGTTGCTGTGAACTCCTGTCGAGGGGAATCCCAGGATGATGTCTCCGGCTTGGATGTCGTATACTCTCGGGAGCTGACTGTCGTTTTCTACGACGCCTACGGCGAAACCGGCGAGATCGTACTTTCCGATTTCGTACATGGCGGGCATTTCGGCAGTTTCTCCTCCTGAAAAAATCAAATAATTAAAAAAAAACTGTTTTCACCCTTTTATCTTAGCAATTATTTTGTAAAAGTGTCCAAAATGTCCTTTTTTTATTACTAAATTATAAACTTTATTATGATTATAAGTTATTGCAAACAGTCATTTAATAAACTATTCACTTAACCTGTCGGAAGCCAGCCTTCGCGTGCAAAAAAACGGCGCCGCAAGTTTTTGGACAATTTTGTATATAAAATACTAACAATATCGTTTTATCATGAATTCTCTCTTGTTACCTAATAATTAATCTGGTTAGTTATGTATATTATATATTTATTTAATATTTATAGGGGCCGGCCAAAACGGCTACCCGCGGATCTGTCAACCGCTACAAAATGCCTATAGACATTTTTGCCACCCCAGCGAAGGGTAATTAGAGAATGTTGAAAACATTCTGATGCAGGAAAAACAAACATCATTTGAATCACTGTCTTGATCTGTCATCATTTCACTAACAGTCAGTGTCTGAAGTGCCTATTTCTGACCCACTAAATTCCATATAAAACTCTTCATCACATTCCTTAGCGAATAAACATAGGGAAAAACAAGCCAGATTATAATAGCTTTACACAGCGTAAGCAAATGGTAACTAGAACCTCTTTCCACTAATATTGACTGCAACTAGCCAATATAGGGCTTCAAGTGGCTGTGAAACCAACCAAAGTAGCATTCTTTTGCTTTCCTGTGGCCACATTTGTAATTAACAAGATGCAACAATTCCAGGGTCTGAATTTCTAAACAGAATATTGTCAAGATAGACGAGTATTCTCGGGCTTTTAAGTGACAACATAGGGCTTCAAGTGGCTGTGAAACCGACCAAAGTAGCATTCTTGTGCTCTCCTGTGGCCCCATTTATAATTAAATAGACGCAACATTTTTTTCCGGGGTCTAAATTTCTAAACAGAATATTGTCAAGATAGACGAGTATTCTCGGGCTTTTAAGTGCTAATATAGGGCTACAAGTAGCTGTGAAACCAACCAAAGTAGCATTCTTGTGCTCTCCTGTGGCCACATTTGTAATTAACTAGACGCAAAAAAAAACAGGGGTATAAATTACGAGTATACTCGATCTTTTAAGTTTACGTAAAAATAAAAATCCCGAGTATTATCGGGCTTTTAAATTAAGAGATTAAAATACGATATTAATAGAAATTATTGACCTAGCAAAGCGCATCCAGATTCCTGGCAGGCTCTAGCGATGCCTTCGACGATTTCAGCTGCGACTTCAACGTTCAAGCGGCCGCAAGCAATGTAGTCCAGGAAAGCAAATGGTTCAGCCCCTGCGCAGAGGATATCGTTGACACACATCGCCACCAAATCCTGACCGATTGTATCGAATTTCTTCAATGCTTCCGCAATCTAAATAAATAAATAACAAATTTAGTATCAGGCTCATGTAGGTACGAAATCAATATATACAAGTGTGTAACTCCAGAATAAAATCTAACTATACTCTCAGCGGCTTAGTTTTGATTTGCTGTGCTCCTATTATTAGGTTATATCAAAGCTCTCTGGTATCTAGTATCAAAGAGAGGCAGCATCTCTGTTTGACTCTGGCGCATACACTGGGATGAGGTGCTTCGAGGCTTTGAAATCAAAGTAATGTATTTTTCTAAAATAAGTAATGTATATTTCTTTTTCTGTAAATACCATCCTTAACGCTTTCGCCTACAACCACGTGTGAGGCTCGTAGTCAGGTTTTCAAGCCTAAACTGTATTACGGGCCTGGCACAAGGTATGACAACCGGGCCAAAGGTAAAACAGATTTATTGATTTGTAAAATGACTTGAAAGCTTGGCAGTTTTGATTACGTTCTAGGACAATGCTGTCGCATCTTAAATGGTAGGCCAAGGGGTTAAAAAGACTCTAGTCGCGAAGTAGAACTATGAAGTCTATGCATTTAAATGCTTGCTATTCTCGAGATTCAGAGCAAGAGATATTGTGATAGAGTTCACAACCAAGACTGAAGATATTGGTGAAGATATAGACTGAAGATATAGACGGCAGAAATATGGTGACGTTAAGAGTTCCCGCTCCCTCATTGCTTGTCTGACTGAACCGCTAGCTAAGGATGGATATCGATGTCCGATATATCGAGAACATCGATGGTTAGAGATCGATCGATGTTTTTACCATCGATAGTGCCTTATTGATGTTTTGGCACCATTCATGTTCCTCCGTTGATATTTCTCATGTCTTTTCTCACTATGTTTTCATCTCATTATGTTTTCATTTACTCCGTATAGGAATAATAATATTTTATCAAAGTTATTTCTTAACACTTTAAACGACAAATTATGGAATTGAATTGATATAACATTGGGATTTCCTATTTTTAATCTAGATTTAATTACTTTTTTTTAATTGTTACTTTTTAACACCTATGTTGTAACACACATAATATCGCTGTGTATTGTTGATTTATATGTTGATGTCGCTGTGTATTGTTGAATAATACATAATATTGTTGATTTTATTACAAGAAAACTTATAGGGACTGTCAGGAAAATGAGCCTTACGAACGATGTTTTTAAAAAGAAAATAACAATGTTTAGATGATCTAAATATTGATGATTTACTCACAATATTGTTCGACCATCGATGCTTTCGTTACGATGTCATTATCGATGGTAACTAACCGTTTTTTATAGTGATGGCATCCTATACCTTTATTTTGGTGCCGACTCCATCGGTGCCCTCAACTAAGATAGGATCTCGAAGAGGCTGTTTGGATAGTTGCGCTAGATGATAGAGCCCGCCGTAACATCCGAGGCGCCCGAGGACTCCCGCCCTGTGAGAAGATCGTGCCGCTGGCTCGATTGCGTTGACTAGCGCTGCGCTGGCTTCGATGTCTACACCGCTCGACAAGTATGATAGACCGCCCATTCTAACAAAAAAATAGAGCATCTTCATATCATCATCAGTACCATTTAAGATGCGTTAACCCGGCTCATGCGACCCTCAACCGATAAATGAATAGTGAAATGATTTTACTTACTTTCTTGGAAACTAAAGCAACAGATAAACTACGTATGCTGACTTCCAACCTTTACTCGACTACAGACTCCTTAGTTACTGTGCCCATTATGTGATCAATCCTAACTTTGCACGGAATTCTTCTGATCTCATACCGTATCACTGCTGCTTATTTTTCAGCCAAAAGTGCCATCTTATCCCTAGTCTTCTTTTACCCACGAGTTTTAAATGTATAACAAGATGCGGAATATAAATCATGAGAAGCTGGAAACAGTGACCAAGCCCAATTAACACCATTCTGAGATCGGTGCAGTTAAACGCAAAGAGAATGGGCATTTTGGGCCCACTTTTCCGATAGCTGTAAATCATATACCACTGGAAAGGTTATTGTAACACTTCTGGGGGGGTGAGCAGTGGACTCTGGAGTAACAACCGGCTGTGGTAGGTTTGGGACATGGATATGACGGCTATCATGCCACATGTGAGCATTCACCTTACCACACATTCACTACCCCTTCGAAGCCATAGGATCGGAAATGCGGAAATTGAAGTTTTAGATATTTTTTCTACGAAGTTGATTATTTTCCTGGAGAGACCAAGATCTTTAAAGAGATGTAACGGAGATTTGGCTGGCAGGCCATGAGCACCAACTTCCACCGCATGAAGGAAGAAAGAAATTCTCGAGTTTCATCAGAACTACTAAGCAATGGCATCTGGAGTGCTTGCGCAAAACTATTCGGACGGCAGAGGATCGGAAGTCTTTGTCGAATATTGCAAGGTACATCGCTATATATTAGTAGAATATTATTCACGCAAATCTCCGATGTACAATAATATTGGCGGAGTGAGTGGTATTACCTGAATATCAAGAAAATTGCACTAAAATACCTCTGCAATTAAGTTCAGTAGCATCTGACTGACTATTTTCTGAGCTGATTCATACGGAACTTGTAATTCTATAGGGTTTTCCAATAATGGTGGACGGATGTTACCAGTATGTTGAGGTCATGTTGTTTTGGCAGCGTCTCTCAAATCTATTGTTTATTATTTAGTCCCTGATGCCAAATCCCCATGGCAAGTTACACGATTGAGCAGCACGTTAACCCGCTCAGCACGTAACATCCCATTGGGGACATTTATGTCGGCCGCCTAAACCCCGTAACATCCGCTACCGGACAAAGCGCTCGCCGCTGCGAAAAATGCAATTTACGATTCGAAACGTCGTACTATATGCTTTCTGAGGACGCAACGATATGGCCAAAATATCTTTAATTCAAGATTTCTGTGTGGCAATATCGAACGGCGATTTAAAAAGTGAGCATAGACGTCAAAACGGTAGTGTTCATCGGCCACCGCCGCGGCCGCGTATAGTTCCGCGAAATGGTTGATAAAAACAGTGTTTTGTGCAGTGTTTTGTGCCATTTACTGGAGAACAGTGAGTAATTTGCATTTTTAAGTAGTTTAGGCATGAGGATTAGTCAATTGAGATAGTCCATTTGCTGTTTTTCACGAATTTTTAAAGAAAACACTTCGGCGACAACAAACGGCTCGCGAAAAAATGGTTGTTATTATTTTGTAATGTTTATGAAATATCCCGATATATTGCGAAATATGACGTAATGTCGCTTTAATTTACTGACAAAATAAGTATTGCTTCATTTACATCCTAAGTTATCACATAATTAGGCGTATTTTGAAAATTATATCTTGTTTTGTAAAATGAATCGCGCAAAGAAACTTGTTTTGATAATTACTATGAGAGAATAAAGTGCGATTTTCCATAGTTTTTCGATGAAATGTGACTCTTTGGAGTATAGTAATTAGTTATTAGACATATAATAAGTCTATGATAAGACAATATAATTGAAAAAATCTAACGAATTTTATATTATGAGCATTCAAAGTTTATTATTAAGTTCGGACGCGGAAACTCTCAAAACTTTAGATTTTTCTCTAATATCAGACAAAGCTCAAAGTTCTGGTGTGATTTCTAAGAAGTGTGATGTAGTAATAAAGTTATTTTGAAAGAATTTCATATAAAAAAATACCATAAGTAGTCACAAATTAAAAATTAAAAAAAAATTTTTTTACGAGAATACATAAAATTTTTCTTGGCTGAATAAATAAATATTTTTGTATGCAAAAAAGTAAAAAAAAATATCGTTTTGGTAAAGCATTTAATAAAGAACATAACTGTATTTACAATTTTTGCATATTTTACGTATTTTGTGACAAAAAAATCGAAATGATTTTATAGGCGAGTTTTTTCAGTTTGCCAATTTTGTAATATTTATTCATTATTATCTTAATTGTTTTACGAGATAAGGTTATAATGTTTTATATGTCAAATTTCAATGCAATCATTTTTCTCTTTATCTTTTTTAAATCCGTTTAGTGGTTTATAAGTTATGATCGTTTTTCTCAAGGCCGTTGACTCGCGTCGATTTTTTGCCCGAATATGTCGCGCGCAAAAGTGATAGGTGAGTTTTTACTTCGCGACAGGAGGGGTTAAAACTTTATTATCGAAATGAGTGTTCGTTAGTGCATGGTTATCTCTCACGAAGGTGACGTTAATTGGCCAACAAATCGTGCGATTTGACCCCGCTAGACTTTCCTTGTGGGGTTTACTAAAATTGCAGGTCTATGCCAATTAGCCGGAATTGATAGATGCCCTCAAAATCGACATAGCCCGGGCCATCGCTCAAATTCAGCCGGATCTATGCGGCAGAGTCATAAAAAAATTGGACCTCTTGGATTCAATGTCCCCGTGCGAAGCCGCAACGGATATTTGGACAATGTCATATTCCATACATAAAGGCATACATGGGCCTTTCATATAAATTAAGAATTTCGTTAATATCTCACACACAGCTTGTTTTATTGCACAGACTGTCAACATCGACCCGCCCTGCGGATTATCATGCGTTTTTTTTGTGGTTTCTTTTAGCTGAAAATTCCAGGCACTTCGAATTAGCCTTATTTGTGTACCACTTGGTTTGCTCATGAGCAAAGCAGGCCGGAGGAACACAACATATTCAGCAATGTAACCTTCATATCATCCATATTTCATACGTCATACTTCATCATCTATCGGATTTCAGCGCTGTGGGCGACTTTCTTCTGATGGATGACCGAAGAATATATGGAATTACGGAAATAATTTTGCGTTTTATTTGGAACAATTAACCGCTTCAGGCGAACGAGTAAAAATATTTTTTTCGATAACCTAACGAATTCATCCATATTTTTTTTATATAGTTTTTTTAAATTTACTTTTTCTTTCTAAATTTATTTATAGTTTCTGCGTTAGTCTACAAAACGTAGTGGCGATCATTTTAGATTAAAATCAGTTAATGGCATTATTTTGAAATATTTTTTTTTCCACCCTTTTATAATTTTTTGCAGTTGGTGCTCAATGGCATTTTCATACTTTTAGCAGTATCTCGCTGGCCACCGTGGTCAGACCGCCAGTGCGCACCGGGGTCAAGGGTCGTTTTCGAAGATAGGGAGACTTCCAGGGAACGATCCTGCTTAGTAATCGAATTCACCCCTAGATTCCAGTCTGAAGCTTTGTCGATTATTGAGAAGGGTGCAATGTTCTTTGTCTTTTGGCAATGTTTATAACGTGCTCTTAAATCCTTGTTGGTGTGCGAGCCACTGAGACGCTAATTACCTCGCAAATAACAGCAAGGATAGAATATATGATTCAGTAATCTGCATCGGCTAGATGTTGATGTCTATGTAATAAAAACAATTAGATCATTGGGGATTTTTTTCATTACGATGCTTACGTGATTCATTATTGCAAAAAGGGTGATCTTGAACTTCATGAACCCAATCGAAAATAGGAAAACTCCAAGCGCTCTCTGCAGATAACGAAAAATAATAAAAAAATATTAAACGACTGCCAAAAAATTCCACAGTAACGAACGTCAATGTCGTCGGTAAATTGCGGCTAGCAACTATTTGCAATAATCACTGTGATGAGATAGGAAAAGCAATATAAGAATCAAAGGACAACGTTACAACCATGAAACAGTTTTGCAGATACGGTTGTGATTTGAAGTTTAAAAAAAATACAATAAATGATTATCATGAAGTTTAGTTATGATATCATTGTTTTTACAGCATGAGTAGTTGTTAGATAAGCTGGAAGTGAATTTAAACCAAAATTTTGCACTATAAGATAAATGTTTTTTGGTGGCCATTGACTTCTTTATTGTCAAGATAGATAAGAAGAAAATTGATAAAATAGAAAGGAAAAGCTACATCAGCGGTTTATTTAAAGCAGTAGAGTAAAGCTATGCTAGTGATAATATTTTTATAACTCAACCTAAAATCCTAAATTCCGGTAATTCTTCGATATTCCTGAGCCTTTTTAATCTGTGACGAAGCAGACTTTTATTCGGAAGCCAAAAAAAGGTTATCTCTGTGACCGACCAATAGAGGTCACTAGATATGACAGTTGCTTCTAATATTGTTGTGGTGGGTTAAAACTTGAGCATGCGACGTATGAAATGAAATATTTAAGCTGGACGCACATTAACATTATTATAATTATCAGTGTTCGGAAAAATTTAGTCGACTAACGATTGACGATTGAATACGTTAATCGGGATTGATGACTAATGATTGATTCGTTCAATCGTCAATCGGCGACTAACGATTTATTAGTTTCAATATAATTGTTAGTCACGATTGACGATTAAACGTTTGCGATTGATATTCCCGACAGCGGTCAACTTCAGTTCTGCGTTTTTTTTGTCGGTCGGTGCGGTCGGTGCAACGCGAGTGCGACTGCAAACGCAATGGCGACCGCAAACGCGTCCGCAAACACGACCGCGAACGTGACCGCGAGAGCAACCGACCTACCGGCCAACAAGAATGAAAAGTCGGGTGCTATCTAAAGAGCAAGTTAGACACGATTGACGATTGACGATTAACAACTAACTGATTTAGTCGCGATTACTCCAATAGTGATTAACGTTAGTCGCGACTAAATTAATCGTGATTGATTAGTCGACTGAAATATTCAATCCATTAACCCAACACTGATTATAATTATTACATATTGGGCAGGTAGCTCAAGCTGATAAGCTCAAATCTGTGTTTTGTTGATTGTACTTATATAGGATTGGGCGTAAGCCAAGCAACCATTCAAAAATGTAGAATATATATATATATATATATATATAGGGAATTTGGAATTGCGCTAGTGGCAACATTGATACATACCTCTTCTGCGAAATAAAAGTGAGCGGAACTCACCAGTTCACCTCAAAGTTCACTTAATTTTCTTTGTCCTATGTTTATTTTCGAACAAACTCTTACCACAAAGCTCAAATTGAATATCAAACCGAATTTCCGGTAGTACCCGGTCCTAAACTAGTTAACAATAAAGCGTCTGTCAGATAAATTTAATTAAGTAGGGAAGGAATGTCGCTGGATTTTTTTTAACCATACAGAGCGCTGTCGTCGAGAGAGAGAGGGGTATTTCCATCGTTTATTGTCATTTTTGTATGTTCTTCGAGTCAAATAAATTTGTTTTTGAATTTTTGACAAACTGGGTTGCGTGACTTATGCCCCACTCTATACAACCTATCCATGTCCAAATTGACGAAAATTATACATGTTTTTCCTATGGATTTCCTATTTATCTCCCTATGTTTTTTCCTAAACCACAACAAAGGCCTATCTCCCTAAGTCCTTTCGTGCTATAAAAAGCACAAATTAGTTACCAAGAGTGACTACCTAACGTTCTATTTTCAGCATAAAATATATTTTTCAACCATTCTTCAGCATTAGTTTTGTGAGATGGCAGCACTGAAGAGTACATTCATTTACTTTAGTCCATGGTAGTAGCCGCCATGTTGAGAAAATATCTTTCCCGATCTGAATCACAATTCTAGGTTTGTGCTTTTTAAAGGACAATAGTCAACACTAAAATAGACAGGCAGATAATTTTAACTCTTGCGTCTATGTCTATAGTTTTGCATGAAGGAAATTATCCAGGCGATTCATGAACCGCTTGATATTTTTTGCTTCCACAACTGGTTCCGGTAGTTCATTCCATACATCCACTATTCTGTGGACTTGCAGAGGTGACGCTTACCGATCTGTATATGCTCGCAGATAGTTTGTCGCCTTTCTTACAATTGGAGTAATGGTAGCCTGTTTCTTTCCTCTTAAGTTCCCCTCACTAAAGGATAGTCTTGAGAAAAGTTTTCCATATTGCATATTAACCGATTTATTGGAACCTTGTCGAATGCTTTTACGAAATCCAGGTAAAGTATGTTTGTAGGCTTGCCGATATCCCAGTCCGCAGCCTATTTTTGCAGGCAGTGAAGACATGTAATTGAATATAAGGCCTTCTGAGTTAATAAGCATCGGCGGGAGAGTGAGATGTACCCACTCTATGACTATTATTATCGTACAATGATATATAAATTAAATTATATCATTTCGTTTCATTCTTCATTAATCTGTGATTTATTTTTTACTGCCATTATATATTTTATTGGGTCATAGTGTAACGATAGATGTATGACAGGAAGGTAGAGATTTTGTACATTGTCTATTTACAGCATGGGAATCTTTAAACCGGCTGCGTTCTACTGATCTCAGCAGAGTTTCAGTTTGCCTATCGGTTCGAAGCTGCAATTACATTTTAGCCACCCTAATAAACAATATTTACCGAATGAGACACGAAGCACGAGCGATCGCAACTACGACTTATCGCTCGAACGACTTGCATAATATTTTGCAAAATCTGCTTTACTTATCGATTCAGTATTTACGAAAAAAAAATCCTTATCGCCGTCGAAACGATTTAATTGGAATCGTTAATATAATCGTCCGGAGCCGAAGGAATATTTAATGAGTTTCGAATCGTAAATTAAAGCGTACGAGACGCCAGAACCGTTAACCCGAACGGTCGATACAATGTACGCGGAGAACGATAAAAGCATGCTTAATGTAGGAGCTTAGGCTATATTAGTATTTACATGGAGATGGCTTTGTGGGCGATGTCCTTGCGGAACTGCGCCCCCGGGAAGTGGATCATCTTGCAGGCCGCCGTGGCCAGGGCCGCCGCCCCCCGCAGCGAGGAGCCCAGGCAGGCGATGAGCAGCACGCGGCCCCCGCTGCTCACCAGCGCCCCGTTGGCCGAGATGGCCGTGCCGCAGTGGAACACCAGGTGCTCCAGCAGGCTCGACACTTGCGACAGACCTGAAAGCGGAAACAATTCAACATCCTACACCCAAAACGTTTAACCGTGCGTTAGTCGCAAGTCTTTTAGTGACGTAGACCTATAGTAACATTTAGAATGATAGTCGCGGATCCTGCGACTAGTCTCCCGGGCGAGCCGGTTGCACGATCTATAATATGGACTGAGGGCCGATAGTTACATAGGCGGGGGCCACGATGGCCCTAAAAGTAGGGCTAATTCTATCCTCCGTACCGTCATTGTCAACCCCCAAATTTTTGCATGCGGTGCCTAGGACTTCTTTTATCCATTTGGGGTTATTATAATCTATAAAAAGGTTATCTACAATGCCTAGAGGAGCTCTTTAACCTTTTGGAAAATAGCCTTCACGCGCAAAACTGGCGCTGCAACTTTTGTGGTTGATTTTGTATATAAATACTAACATTATCGATTTTTTATGAATTCTCCCTTGTTACCTAATAATTAATCTTGTTATGTATATTATATATTTATATAATATAAAGGGGTTTCCAATAAGGACAGGTCTATGCTGACAGTATGTGTAATAAAACAAGCTGTGTGTGAGGTATTAACGAAATTCAGGCCCATGTATGCTATTATGTATGGAATATGACATTGATCAAATGTCTGCCGCGGCTTCGCACGGTGGCACGGATGCGAGTGGTCCAAGATGGCCTGGGTTATGTTAACTTTGAGGGCATCAATCGATTGCGGCTTATTGGCATATACCTGCGACTTCAGAAAACCCCACAAGAAAAAGTCTAGCGGGGTCAAATCACTCGTCTCGGTGGTTTATTCACGTCGCCTCTGCGAGAAATAACCATGCACTAACGAACACTCGTTTCGATAATAAAGTTTTGAAAGGCTGCTCAATTGTGTAACTTGCCATGGTGATTTGGAATAAGTGACCGAATAATAAACAACAGATTTAATAGATGCCGCCAAAACAACATGACCGCCACAGACTGTCAAGCTCGACCTGCTCTTATTGGAAAACCCTGTATATGGAGGCCAGCCGAAACAGCCGAAACTACGGCAAAAGCCGATCGGCTCTTTTAGCGCCCTAGCGGATAACCAACAAGAAAAATGCAATAAAACAGCTTAAATCCATGTAATGTATGTCTCCTGCCCTGGAGTATTTTTATCCATCAAGAAATTCATCCATGAATGAAGGGGAAATCTGTGTGAAAAAAGGGCTTGAAAAATATTCTAAAAATTTGCCTAGGGCGCCAAATTTTCTAAGGCTGGCAAGAGTTGCAAATTTACATTGTATATTACAATTGTATATCAAACAAAAGAAAAACGCTATGATTGGAAGAGTTTGCTAGTATTGGAACGCTCTTCGTCACAGACTTTTTGGAGCGCCCCCGATGAGATATCAGCAGGTAAGTGCCTAATCTTTTGGGAAACTCGCTAATGCTTCCAGGAGTCCACGAGCTGCCTTATACAGGATGAGTTTAAGATTACCGATATCCTTGAAGTGGATGGAATCAGTACAAGCAAATAAGCATCTTTTGACAAGAAAATGTGGGAAAAACGAAAACATTTTTTTTTCTTTTCGAAAACACTTTTTTTTAAAGTTTGAAAAACATTTTTTTTAAAAATAAGTATACTAAGCGTTGAGCACGATGCGCCATCTAGCGGTAGGTAAAATATTGCTAATATTGTTTATTAGTGATATTTTACCCACCGCTGGATGGTGTAGCACGCTCACGTTTGTCAAACTTCCATGCATTAGCTAAGTTGTTCAAATTTACAAAAAAAAAACACATTTATTTTAGCAAAAGTTGATTGGTTGCTTGTACTGATTCACCCCGGTATTAACCACCCTAGTCATAAATGCTTGATGCTTATCATTTTGATACCAGAGCCATATATTGCATACCAAGTACCAGAATGAAGATCATACTAATGAGAGCAGGTGAAAGAATCAGACATGTCTTCCCGTATGTGGTGTTATTTATCAATTTAATGGAAGATAAAGAGCGCTACCAAAATCCCAGAGCTATATATTGCATCCCAAGTACCAGACTGAAGAGCATACTAATGAGAGCAGGTGAAAGAATCAGACAAGTCTTCCCGTATGTGGTGTTATTTATCAATTTAATGGAAGATGAAGAGCGCTGTCAAAATCCCAGAGCCATATATTGCCTCCCAAGTACCAGACTGAAGAGCATACTAATGAGAGCAGGTGAAAGAATCAGACAAGTCTTCCCGTATGTGGTGTTATTTATCAATTTAATGGAAGATGAAGAGCGCTGTCAAAATCCCAGAGCCATATATTGCCTCCCAAGTACCAGACTGAAGAGCATACTAATGAGAGCAGGTGAAAGAATCAGACAAGTCTTCCCGTATGTGGTGTTATTTATCAATTTAATGGAAGATGAAGAGCGCTGTCAAAATCCCAGAGCCATATATTGCCTCCCAAGTACCAGACTGAAGAGCATACTAATGAGAGCAGGTGAAAGAATCAGACAAGTCTTCCCGTATGTGGTGTTATTTATCAATTTAATGGACGATGAAGAGCGCTGTCAAAATCCCAGAGCCATATATTGCCTCCCAAGTACCAGACTGAAGAGCATACTAATGAGAGCAGGTGAAAAAATCAGACAAGTTTTCCCGTATGTGGTGTTATTTATCAATTTAATGGAAGATGAAGAGCGCTGTCAAAACCCCAGAGCCATATATTGCCTCCCAAGTACCAGACTGAAGAGCATACTAATGAGAGCAGGTGAAAGAATCAGACAAGTCTTCCCGTATGTGGTGTTATTTATCAATTTAATGGAAGATGAAGAGCGCTGGCAAAATCCCAGAGCCATATATTGCCTCCCAAGTACCAGACTGAAGAGCATACTAATGAGAGCAGGTGAAAGAATCAGACAAGTCTTCCCGTATGTGGTGTTATTTATCAATTTAATGGAAGATGAAGAGCGCTGGCAAAATCCCAGAACCATATATTGCCTCCCAAGTACCAGACTGAAGAGCATACTAATAAGAGCAGGTGAAAGAATCAGACAAGTCTTCCCATATGTAGTGTTATTTATCAATTTAATGGAAGATGAAGAGCGCTGCCAAAATCCCAGATTGCTATTACTTTTGGTAAGCCACAATTAGTTGGCACAACTGTATTCCTACTATGATTATCTATTTTTAGATATTATTTCAAGGAAAGGTCGAAAGAATCGAGGTCTAATTTTTAAGATTTTTAAAAATAAAACGTACGGGAAACGTATCGACTGCCCAGTGATAAGTATGGCGTGACAGTATTGACATTGACACATTTAAAAAATATCTTTCGCAAAAGTCAAGTAAATAACTGACGAATCGGTATCGACAGAGACCTTTGTCGGGTAGTTTATCCGGAATAAAAAACAATAAAGAGACGTTACTCAAGGATGGCAAAATAATTGGTCTGCGAAAGGGTATTAATACTGATAAGTTTGGCGTAATTTATGTGTCATAATGTAGATGTCAAGAGTGCGCAGGAAACTGGATACTCGACGGTCGTCTCGCCGATGATAAAGTATCGCTCGTAAACACTATCGCCAACGGCATTTTTTTTTAGAGATAATACAAAGAGAAGCTGGCGAATCTCAGACGTGTGTGTTCAGAAAACATAATAATGGTTTAGATAGGTACTGTCTTGGGAAATAAAATTTCAGATTGGATAAGCTTGATCTAGTTAAAGATTGGATGTAACACAAAACATAAAACTCCTGAATTTCAATCCTATTTAAACGCTAGAATGCTAATACCACGGATGAGTGGTTTTCTGTTGCGACATCTCGCAGGCGGACGATCTCCGTATTTATGCAATTATGTATGCTCAATTGTTTTTCAAAGGACTATCTCAAAGACTATCTCAAAGGCTTCGGCTTTGATTATTCAACTTTTTACTAAATATTTTAATTATTGTGTTGGGTGGCTTTTAGTATGTAGCCATTAGAATTATTAACTATTTTAATTAATAAGCCTTTAATTTGTTTTGTAATAAGGTTTTACGATGAAATACTTTTAGTAGATTTCAAAGTTTCTTGGATACTAGATATTTTTTTTTTCTTCAATCTAATAGCTATATTCTTGACAACATATATATGTTAACTAAAGATGAAAGTAGTAATCAGACTTACTACCTAACTTATTTTGACACATCCAAGAGCGGTTTTTAGCAGCCAATTGGACACAACGTAAATGTAATTTAATGTAATTATACATGAAAAAAGTCGCCTTCGTTGAATAAGCCACCATTATACTTTAGTATGCAAACACTACCACCCCCTACAAAAAAAAATTCGAGGGTTGAAAGCATGCTGTTGTGAGTTTCATTCCCATGGCTAGCTTTCTAAGCGTTAAGAGTTGAAGCTTGGACCAACTCCTCCAACCGAGATCCAAAAAACTAGGAACCTCACTATGCTCTAATTTATTCATTCATTATGGAGTATGTTCCTGTTAAGGTGCGATTCCACCAAAATAGTGTGCAGCACATTTGCTTGCACACATTTTGTGCAAAACTCCAACAGTGCAGGTACTAAGCTGGTGTCGCATTTGGCTTCCGTCTCCACTGGTAAGGCTGTGCGTAACTTTTGTAAGCGCACAGTTCAGCACACTTGTGCGCGAACATGTTCACTGAGCAGAGTTTCTGCCGAGACAGTTCAGTAGTTAATATGAACGGGCAGGAAAACGTAGTGCTTTGTGCTGCAGCATGTGTTTTACTATGTAGTCTCTCGGCTCATCCCTTCCATGTAAGAAATTCAAATATGCATAAGCAAACCATTTCGGCTTATATATATCTAAAATCCCAGAACCTGAAGATTTTGAGTCTGCGATTTTCTTCTTTTCTCTTCGGTATTGAGCCAAAATAATCTTCCATTTTCTCATTACCTCAGTCGAGTCACAATTGAAACTTTGCGCCAACTCTTGAGTGGCGTCGTGTTTTTTGTTTTTATTTTTATAATCACTGTGACTAGAATCCCATAATACAGGATAAGTTTCAATAGCTTGAATAAAATTAATAATTTTATCATTCGTCCAATCCATATTTAGCTTGGTTAATTAACAATGTACGCGCACAAATCAATGTTTCCACTCCGGTAGCGGAAGCAAGACTGAGTTCGCGCACAACAGGTTTGTACACGTCGACGCGAGTCCACTGCCTGCATGTGTGCGCGCACAAAAGTATACAGATGTGCGCGAACATTTCTAGAATGTTCGCGCACAATTTGTTATTGTTTGCTTTAGTGAGTCGACCAGAATAAACATTTGTGTCGCACAATGTGCATTGCAGTGCCGCACAGTTCTGCACACTGGTGGAATCGCATCTTTAGAATTATGAAATATAGGAAGTGGGTTGGTCAAACGACTACACAATGTCAATATAGGAAACGGTCTTTTAATTTTTTAAGACAGCGAAAGCAAACAACTCGGCGTCAACAAACTCGAATATGTAACATAAAATTAGCAAAGATATTTTTTAATAATTTCGAAAATAATGTGACAGTCGAATGTTTGCTTCTTTTCAACTTAGGGTTCTTTGAACTGTAGTTGGATTACCAAGTTTCTACTTTATAGAATGTAATATAGAAAGAATGAACTTTATAGAGTGGAACCTCTCAAAACGAGCATAATTCGTTCCAGACTCTTACTTGTTAAGCGAAACACTTGTTAAGCGAAACAATTTTTCCCTGTCTTATGGAACATCTGTCTGCGAAAACCAGAATGCATCGAGGAAATTTGGAGCTGAATAGAGAAATACAATCTAGATTTTATTGTTTTATTTTGGACTCTGTACTGCAAATTCATTCGAAAATGCCTTCTTATTTGTATAATCACTTCTCTCCGTTTTCATCCCGGATCCTACCATTATGCTCTCAGGGAAATCTATTACTGGCTATACCTCAGCATTCATCAACTTTCATGTACAAGTTATTTGCAGTGCAGGCGCCCCAAATATAGAACTCTATGCATTTGCTCCTGAGACAACTTGAAATCCTGATCGGGTTTAAAAAATATATCAAAAACATTTACATCTCATTCCTCCCTTCGATGTTTAGTTGACACATTATTAATTTCTGTTTTATCTTATTTATTATGTTGATTAGGTAATTCTACTCTTTACAAAAATTACAATTGTTATACAGAATGGCTTATTAATTAGTTTCACCTTGAAATGGGTGAATCAACACGAGCAAATATACAACTTTCAAAAAAAATATTTAAAAAACAAAAAATGATAATAAGTTTTTTTTTTTTGAAATTTTGAAAAACGATTGACAAGTAAAAGTTTGACAAGCGTTGTGCGCGCTGCGCCATCTAGCAATAGGTAGGATATCGCGAATAATGTTTATTATATATTTTACCTACCGCTAGGTGGCACAACGCGCTGAACTCTTTTTATCATTTCAAAACATTACGTTTATCAAATTAAAATTTTTAAA
This sequence comes from Micropterix aruncella, assembly GCA_944548615.1. Taxonomy (NCBI): domain Eukaryota; kingdom Metazoa; phylum Arthropoda; class Insecta; order Lepidoptera; family Micropterigidae; genus Micropterix; species Micropterix aruncella. The sequence continues at coordinate 8,741,688 of OX155958.1, forward strand.
AAAAATCTCGAAAAAACATTTTTTTTGTGGTATTCCCAAAAATTTATATCAAAAGTTGCTAATTTGCTCGTACTGATTCACCCACAGAATGTCACTAATTAAAAATTCGCTCTGTATATTAGTTTGCCAACAAAAAAAAATAGCCACAAGAACCCTGGCGGTATGGCCGTAAGATGTTGCCAATTGGCGATAAGCCCACCGTTTTGTACTTACTCTTATGTGTGTGCAATAAAGTTTTTTAAACAAACAAACGAGCTTTAAGGTAATTCGTGAGATTTTTTATTAGTAGCTCATTCGCAATGCATTTGGTGCATGTACATGCACCTTTTTATTTTAATTCAAAATTATTAAAAAAATATACTTCAAAAACATTTTTTTTGTTGTATTGATGAAAACCTAATAGAATACATAGCAATGGCCTCTGCAACAGCATACTTAAAACAATTTTACTTTTACGTAGAGTATAATAAAAAATATATTGACAAAAACAATACTTTTAAAGCTAATACTACATGCTGCAACCAAAAACAGCTCCCAAAATCGCAGCACCTGCACCCGCAGTGAACCTACATTCAAGCAAGACAAAACAAGCGGGTACCTAGCTATGATAAGCAAAAAGAACCTAAATTATTAGTCGAGGAACGGGAGCAACGACCAGTAATTCCATAACAAATACGTCAACGTTTTATCATTCAGTAATAAAAAAATTGGTTGAATATTTATCTAAATTGCAAAATAAATTAAAATGTGAAAACAGGATAGGTAGGTAGGTAACGCCATGGGATCGTTGACATTCAAAACCACTTCCTTATAGCGTCTACGATTCTAAGACAGCCAATAATTTTGACCCAACGACCTTCAGTTAAATTTAAAGTGACTATCACCATATGGACAGCCTTGTCTCGCTCACGGGTCATTGGTGCATGACTGATAGATATTCACACTTGGCTGAGCACAGATTGCCAAAAGTTAATAACACACAAATCCAATAAATACATAAAACATGTAAATATATTGAAAGTAATAAAAAACACGGCTGCCGTTACAAAATGTGAACTACTGTTGTTATAATTATTTTTATTACGGTTTTTTTAATGAAATATTGGTGCTTTATGTAGCTATCCATATAGATACATATATATTTTCGGAATGTACTCAATCAGACCTTTTATTTGACTCTAAACACAATATATTTATGTTAATTTATTGACATTTGTAGATTGGGACATTTAAACAACTATTTACTTGATATTTGGACAGTTAAGGTACTCTATGACACTCAGGATGACATAACGATTCTAAAAATACCGCACACTTATAAATCGGTTTAAGCGTTTAGAAGTTATGGTGGAATAAATAAACAGAAAACATAAATAGATGAACCCTGGACACATTGCACTCCTTTTTTGTTGGGCAGTCGTGTAAAGACTAGTGGTGGGCGCTATGCGTTTAGCTTATGTAACAAGTAAATATATTAAAAAGAATAAATAACACGACTGCCGTTACAGAAAGTGAACTATTGTATTTATAATTATTTTTATTACGGTTTTTCTAATTAAATATTGGTGCTTTATACAGCTATCCATATAGATACGTATATATTTTCGGAATGTACTCAATCAGACTTTTTATTTGACACTAAACACAATATATTGATGTTAATTTATTAACATAGACAACTACTTTATTGATATTTGGACAGTTAACCCGCTCAGCACGTAACATCCAATTGGGGACATGTATGTCGGCCGCCTAAAGCACGTAACATCCGCTACTGGATATCGCGCTCGCCGCTGCGAAAAATGCAATTTACGATTCGAAACGTCGTACTTAATGCTTTCTGACGGCGCAACGATATGGCCAAATAATCTTTAATTCGGCGGCGAACGGCGAAAAAATCGAACGGCGATTTAAAAAGTCAGCATAGACGTCAAAATGGCAGTGTCCATCGGCCACCGCCGCGGCGGCGTATAGTTCCGCGAAATGGTTGTTTTGTGCAGTGTTTTGTGCCATTTACTGGATAACAGTGAGTAATTTGCATTTTTAAGTAGTTTAGGCATGAGGATTAGTCAATTGAGATAGTCCATTTGCTGTTCACGAATTTTTAAAGAAAACACTTCGGCGACAACAAACGGCTCGCGAAAAAATGGTTGTTATTATTTTGTAATGTTTATGAAATATCCCGATATATTGCGAAATATGAGGTAATGTCGCTTTAATTTAATAACAAAATAAGTATTGCTTCATTTACATCCTAAGTTATCACATAATTAGGCGTATTTTGAAAATTATATCTTGTTTTGTAAAATGAATCGCGCAAAGAAACTTGTTTTGAAACGGGATGACATAACGATTCTAACAATACCACACACTTCTAAATCGGTTTAATCGTTTAGAAGTTATGGTGGAATAAAGACACGGAAAACATACATAGGTGAACCTTGAATACATTACACTCCTTTTTTCTCAGGCAGTTGCGTAAAAAAGGCCATTGCGACCTGCGTGCGGCCGGTCGAGTGACAACTTGTTGCCCGCGGAGCTGAGTCCCAGACTTAACAAATATTTCAACTTTTATTGTACATAAAACATGGTAGCGAATGGTTTCGTGCAGCTTGGGCCATGAGATCCATTGTTTTTTCGGGTCGGTCCAACTCACGATTCAGCTCCTATTCAGTAACCTCCTCGTGTGAAGGACTATCCTGGGAAGGACTCTCGCGTCTTAGGCCTCACGGCCGGTGGATCCATTTCCCATGAGGATTGTCTCCCGGCACTACTGGACGGCGACGAACGGCACCGTGCGGTGAGAGCCAATCGGTTTGTGCACTCTGACTAATTACTGAAATAGTTAGGAGACTATGGAAATAAACTGTTTCCTTAGCAGCGGGGGGTGGAGGTTGACCTGTCGTCTTCCACTCTTGAAATGATTGAGTTCAGAGTCGGGCAACAGATGCCATGGTCCACGATAGATTCAAACTGAATCACCGCTGAAAATACGGCAGGTAGGGGACCGCCCAAGCGACCTCGAGCCCCTAACCAGTCGGGTGGACGGATGTATCATTATGGTTAATTTCAGACAGAGATATCCTGCCAAAACTGGTAGCCAAAGGGTTACCTTCCTAGTGCCTCGCCGTAAAACGTTGGTCTATGGCGGGTTCGTGGCTTTGCTGGACGGTAGGTTTGTATCATCCCAAAGTCTTCTACGCTCACCTCTCAGGAGTTAAAACTTCCTGGGGTGAGGGGTTTGCTCGTTGTAGTCGATACCTCCAAGTGTACATAAAACTACCAAAGAACTTTTTATATATTCGGACTCATAAGTAATAACATATTTATGCTGATTTTAAAAAGCGTACGCAATGTCTTGAGTGAGTAGGTGATACACAATGAAGTGAAAATTTTTAGAAACTGAGTCCTGCAAACGCCACGCCAACGCCATTCGCCATAGAAATTAATTCATTACAAGGAACTTTACGAATGAAAAGTTGTTAAATACATTGTTATACACAGTTAAAAAATGATTCCAACAGGTTGCTTTAGAAGAGTTCTACAAAATATATTTGGAGGAGAAATATCCGGCGATTTACAAACATGGTCGGGCTATACTTTCTCTATTTATGAACACTTATGTGTGTGAACTGCTTTTTAGTCAGATGAAGAACATCAAATCAAAAGAGAGATGTTTGCTTGTAGCCACGACCTCAGTTGAGATCGACATTGATGCACGGCCCGGTGGCATAGTGGTTAGGTCACCTCATCTTACATTGTAAACAGTGGCGGATTTGCCCTAAGGCCCTGTAGGCCCGGGCCTAGGGCGGCGAGATATTAGGGGCGGCCAATCTTGGCAAAATTGGCAAAAAAATCACTCATGATAACAAGAAATAACTCAAAGTTTCTAAATATCTAAAGGCTCGCGTACATTGCGTACATATAAAATATATGTATAAGTTATTTCGTACATATAAGTGATTTAAGAATAATATTAATTTTATTACTAACCTGACGAAACTAAGCGCGTTAGAAGTCGAAGAAAAAGCCAAAGCATTGCAAATGGTTTATTCTACTGACTTAGAAGACAATTTTTCAGAAGAATGCCTCCATTTTCACGCTCACTGCAGAATAAAAAATGAAGACCTGAACAGTGCTGTCAGAGCTGTCAGTTTGTTGAAATGGTTACGAACTGAAGGTCTTCAAACCATTTACTCAGACGTAGATATTGCTCTACGTATGTGTGTGTGTACTCCCGCCAGTAACTGTTCTGGAGAACAATGGTTTTCTTGTTTGCGATATTTACGCACAACAATGACGGAGCAAAGGTTAAACGATCGATTGCTTTGCTTAACATAGAAGCTAATTTTTTAAGGAAATTAGATTGCGAAGATTTAATTAATGATTTTGCTGCACTAAGTGCAGACGAGTTTTGTAACACATTGTAAAATACTTATTATATATTGTATGAGAATAACCTTTAGTTATTTAAATAAATAAAACCTAACACCGTTTGAAATGTTTTATTTAAATGTGCAATTATCCCCGAATCCTCGAAGAAATACAAACTAGCAGCTATTATACTTAACTGATGTTGAATCGATTTAGATAAAAGTTGGAAAAAAAATATATTTATTATGTAGTCTATAATATAGATCCCATCATAGCACCCATCATATTATGATGGGTGCTGAGAAAGGGGCGGCTGGTACCTGATACATGGCATGGGGCCTAGGGCGGCCAAGACTGCAAATCCACCACTGATCTCGATCTCGGTCTCGGGTTCGATTCCCGGCTGGGTCATCATTATCCGTTGGGATCAAATTAACGGAATTGCATTTTCAATTCTGTCGATCAAATGCAATAACAAGACACACTTACAGACATCTAACACGCACACATACATACAACACGTCATAGTAGGATTGGTTGTAAGAGATTGTCATATGACAATAAACCCGCCCATTGTGACATTTTCACAATAAAGAGTATAAACAAACAAACATAGTGAGACGTCTCACTAAAATTGTTTTAATTATCTTATACCTAATAAATAAATGCTTATGATTGATTCTCAGTTTTGTATGGTTTTTTCAAAAAATATATATATTTCTGTATATTATATATTCTGATTTGCTTTTAAATTACCAAAAAAATTTGGCTGTATCCCGGTATGCCCGGTGGGGAACATTTTGGCCCGACCTCTGAAAAGGTTGGCCATCTGTGGTCCAAATAATATTAAATATTTAGACCTAAAGTCAGAACGTTCTCTAAATAATACTAAATATTTGGACCTATAATCAAAACATTCTTTACTTTTAGAATGACCCTCGAGGTTTGTCTTATTAATATGGTTTGTCTTACCGCTGATGACGGATCCTTTGGTGGAAGTGACAGGATATCCTTTAGAGGCCATAACAACGCCGACGGCGTGAACATTTTTCTTCCATTGAATCTTCACATTGCGAAGAGTGCCAGTACAGCAAGCCTGTTAAAAAACATAATCATTATAGTATCGATTTTACTATGCATGAATATTATATCAAAATACCTCCATAATCTCGTAAAGATCGCTATCGAGAAGTGGCAAGATGACCTCCGTCTCCGGATCACCAAATCTGCAGTTGAATTCCAATGTTTTCGGTCCTTCGTTCGTCAGCATCATTCCAGCGTATAAAACACCTGAGAATAAGCAAAATAATATAGTGTGGCGAAGAACAGGGTTGTAAAAACCTTCTAATTTGAAGAAAAAAAATCTTTAAAAAACATATTCAGATATTTATATTTGGTTTCTTATTTGGTTCAAAAATGGTGTCTGATGAACTGGACCTCCTATGCCATAAAAATCATACTCTACTTTAAATAAAAGCTCCCATATCACATTATGCCGAGTTAGAATAGTGAGCGCATTGTGGGGATAGGGTGCGGGGGAAGTTAGAAAAGGGATACGTTACGGCAAACGCCTGCGGTTGGCGTTACGCGGGTGGGTAGTTGTCAAATTTCTCAAACTTTGAATATCTGCATCGGCGGACATATGTTGACGCGCTTGCCCGCTTGCTTCTACGAATTTCATTCAAGGGCACCACAGTAATCGTATTACAAGTTGTGATAGCCCTTACGACTCATGATGTCGCTTGCTTCGATTTCAATTTTATTTTAAGAGAAGCTATGGTCTATATACTGTGAAGTTCACAAACCTCCCATCTCATTTGACTTAAAATAATTGTTAAATCTGTATCAGATAGTTAATGAAATTCTAATAAAAAACTTTCTATGTTAGTTTAATTTTACCACCTATGTCATAAAAAGTATTAACATCAGTAAAAATTAAGGTATTGGGCCCGATTGCATTTCTTTGTGAACTAAAACTAAAATTAGTTCAAGCGAACGAGATAGAATAATGTGTTAGAGCAGAATATGAAGCGAAAGATCGTCGTTAAAAACTACCTGTCAAACTTATTCTCGTCCGAATAAATTTGAACACATTTCGTACGATCTTAAATTCAGATGCTTTATCTTTGGTGGGTAGTTTTAATGCGAAAAAGTGACAACCGTTCATTTCATATTCCGCTCTAGCGTTTTGCCCTGTCTCATTCACACAAACTAATTTTCGATTTTAGTTCATGAAGAAACGCAATCGAGCCCATCAACATCGATTCGTCAATATTGAACGTTGAAATCCTTCTATATCATGATATTTATTTAATAAACAATATTATCGGGAAGTAACATATATAATCGTTATATTTATTCAAAATTATTAAATGTGGCATATGAAGTTCCCCTAAACAAATGTTTGTATGACACAATTTTTTGTGCTGGACACCTTGAATGTGACTCCCACTGGTGGGTTCTCCTCTTGTCATCTGGGGACGTTTAATTTGAGTGAGGTCAAAAATTCTTAGGCATTGCGATTTTCGAAGTAACTAAAATTTTACATTTGATCCGACTAAAAAATCATAGATGGCAATGATTTTTATCCAAATGAATCCCGTTTCACCCAAATGTGACACAGTTATTCCGTTGTGCCGTTTGTCCCTGAACTTAGTTTATCTCGCCTTTTTCTTGTTTATCGCTATAAATGTTATTTGCGTCATCCACATTACCCGATACATATTTTAACATTACTTATGCAACTCTTTTCCATATTGCTGATAGTCTATCAAAGCGACAAGCGGATGTGCATATTTGAAAAACAAGAAATCGAGCATCACCTGACATTATGATGTCTAGAGAGAACCTTTGCACGGCCATTGTAGCCCATAAATTAAGAATTGTAATATTTAAAATGTTGAGTTTATTGATTTTGTCAAGAGTAAGTCAAAATTGAAGATTTACAAAAAAAACTTGATCTTCCTTTCCTGCGCATTGGTACAGTACCGTGCGAATTAATTGGTACAAAGAGTATTTTTCTTCGAAAAGTTCTTTATTAGACATAAACATACAAAAACAGTACTGATAGTTATACATTGTTAGGTTATACATATAGAATGTGTCCTCCTTTTGCGTTATCACCTTTCACTCTTGTAGGCAAAGAATTTTAAAGGTTTTGACAGCTGCCTTTCAGTTCAACATAGTAAAACCAGACTTGAATTACTGCACTGGTCGTCTTGGTTTTCGTTGTACAATCCATATTAGAAAGCCGTTTCTTGCAAATGGCCCAGAGGCTTTCGATCGGGGGAGTTTCCGGGCCATTCAAGTACAGTAATTTGATTCTGTGTGAAAAACTGTTTCACTTTTTTCAAAGAATTGCATGGGGCGATTATCCTGTTAAAAAATCCCTCGTTGGAAGGATAGACCTTGTGGAGCTCCCGTATCATATGGTTTGATAAGATGTCAATATATTGGACCGAATTCATCATGATGACTAGGTTAAAAAGAGATAGACAGTTATATATCAGTTTTGTTGTCAATGACTGGCTCTGAAATGCTGTCAATTGGCTAATCCAAAGCGAGGAAGTGTGCGGTGGACTGTTAAAAGTTTTTTATCAACTGTATCAACTGTGTCGAATATTTAATAGTAGAGCTAATTAATGGGACTGAAATCTGTATTCGCATATTCAGACACGCTGATATCCTTTGTCTCTTAAATTAGGGCTGTGCAACAATTTGCCACTCAAGTTAAACTTATACCCAGAAATTTGCAATCAACATAAATTGGAGTATTAAGGTCAAAGATAAAAGAATCTTTGCAGTCTACACAGCGTCATTGCTATTTTCAATGCTTCGAAGAGGTTAATCTGGAAAATAAATTGATACTTTATCTCCATATTGACAAAGGCATTTTTTCAAACTGATAATGATATATTACTACTATTGACAGAGCACTTTCTTTTGTTGACAGAGCAGATTTTTTATTGTATAATTTCAATTGATTTGTGGTTTTTATTGCCTGATAAACGATGGAGGAAATTGTCCCTTGTGGTGAGTTCTGTCTTAACTTGATTTCACTTGCTGAAGTAAATAAAATGGCATTTCTTAAAGCCACCGCAGGTAAGCAACTGCTGATAGGTGTATGTTAAATTCTGACTAGCAATAGCATGCCTTCAGTATGCTTTATTGAATGTACGTTACAAGCAGTAAATATCACACAGAAGATTGAAGAGTAAAGAGGTACCACATTTTTTAAATATAAAAAGCGTTAAAAACACAAAAAGGTATGTCAGACTTGCCCCATTCACCAACCCTGGGCACGCCACTGGTGACGTTAGGGGGTAAAAACATGGCCTGGACGTGGCCTTTTCGACCTCGGTTAACCTGGAACTCGGTTAATCTTGAACTAACTACCAAAAATTATTTGACTTTGTTATATATTATATTGACAATGAATTGTACTTTTTTGACTAGGTATTTTTATATTAAATCTAATATTACTAAACATATATTAAATATTAATGACTGTTTCTTTCTTTTCTCACATATAACTTTATTTATATTATTTATTATTGCATTTTATTTATTATATTATCTTTTAATAAAAAAAAAATTTATTTTTATTACCTATTTTATTTATTTTTTATTTTGAAGACCAAATTTTAGGGCAATTTAGTGTTATTGGCTTTTTACTAAAACTTGTACATTTGTAAACAATCAAGCAATCAAGCAAACTTGATTATAATATTAGAGTCCTGTCCACCCTAGAACGGGCTAGTCCCAGTTGGGTGACAGAAACAAATAAGCAAAAGGTTAAGGCTTTGCCATCCGGTTCCTGTTATTTTTTTAAGCAAATCAATGTTTTATAGTAATTAATTCTTAAATAAATAAATAAATAAAATTAAAAAATCGGAGCTAAAATAAGATAACCGCGGCCCTACTGCAATGTATTTAATTTTATTTAAAAAAAATATTTCATCAAAACAGAAGATACTACTTCACATTCTGCCACAGAGAAGACATCATTAACAACCGGTAATTAACAGCTAATTACAGTGGAGTCTCAGTGGAGCAAAGTGAAAATATATCGATAGTTCCGAAACAATTGACTCAGATCTCCTAAGCTATTTTGTTCTCATTATAAGGTTATTTACAAAATTTGAGCATTACACTTGACTATTGGCTACCTTGTGTAATTTGACATCACTATGATATCACAACGCTCCGTGTCTCGTTTTTACGAGCAGGATAGGTGGTTGTGTTGTCCAGGAATGGTAGCAAATAATGAATTCACTAACTAGTTATCAACATTATTTGAACTATGCTATGGCGTCGATTGATCTTAGAAATACGCTTATCTACATTACTTTATAATAATTATTTGCAGAGCGGTCCAGTCAATAACTTGCAACTGTGAATAATTTCAACATTCTGAATAGAAATACTCCAGATGGTATTTTTTTTACATTTCTACATATATCCTTGTTTTATTTTTCATATTTTTTTCATTTATACGAGGGTGGATCAAATATAAAAGGTAATTTTGCTATCGCAGTTCCTAGCTTGATGCCGAGTGCAGTTGATGTTTGGTTTGTGAGGAGTGGGGGAACCGGCTTGGTCAGCGAGTGCGCTCGTTTCTGTCCTCAGTACAGCCATGACAAAGCAAGAGGTACATTCGTCTGTTGCACAACGCAATAACATAAAGTTTGTAACCAATGAGGGCTTTAAACCATCGGAATTTTTTAGTCGATTGAAGGCGCAGTTTGGGGAGAGTACGCTGTCTCAGAATCGTGGGCCAGAAAATTTAAGGGTGGGTGAGAACGTGTCGAAAATGAAAGTCATGATCGACGCCCAAGTACAATCCTTACAGATGACAACATCCGTGCCGTTAAAGAGCTTATTGAACGTGATTGTCGGTTTACTGTTGAAGAAATCTCATCAGAAGTGGGTAACAACTATAGGAGTGTTTAATCCTTTATCACTGATCGTCTTGGTTTCAGTAGAATTAGTGCCCGATGGGTTCCGAGGTTGTTGACCGGAAATCAAAAAGGAAATCGAAATTTTTGACCGGAAGTCAAGTGGAAAACCCTCAAACACCCTCCTTACAGTTCAGACTTGTCCCCCTGTGACTATATTTTGTTCACATCCTTGAAGGAAACACTTGGAAGGAAAACGATTTGCAAGCAATGAAGAAGTTGAGGAGCAAGTGCGCAATTGGCTCACCACTCAACCTCGATCTTTCTATGAGGGACGGATACTGCAGCTTCCAAACCGTTGGCAAAAGTGTTTGGAGCTTGCAGGAGGATATGTAAAGAAGAACTAAAGTTTTTACTTGGGTATATTATTAATCAAAAAATGTCCAAAAAAAATTACCATTTATATTTGATTCACCCTTGTACTATCCTTGATCTGTTAGCGACCTATGTGTCATATTATGATAGCATTGGATTTATTCTTGCAATTTGTAGAAAAATATAATCAAGGGTTATACATGCTAAAGTAGTTATTATTCATTATCAATTGAAGCCTACGAAAAGCAAGAGATTACTGATCGTAATATTGCACGGAGAGGTAACAAAAATAAACATATGAGAATAAAAATCATAATCGCATTTGCGCAAAAATATTTTAATTTTTTAAGTCCGAAATTTTACAAGAAGAACTGAAAACATGTAAAAACTTGAAGTCAATTAAAAGTAAAATTACTTTAACTTTGCTAAAACAAACTCGAGAAACTTATTACATATAAAGAGTATTTGCAACAGGCTGATATTCATTTGTAAATGAAACTAAACAAGAAAATTGTTTTTTAAGACTTTCATTACTGAGGAAAAGCAATTTTTTCAATGCAACTTTTGCATATCGAGATTTTTTTCCTCAACAATAGAGACCTAAATCAAAAAAGTTGTGGAAGACTTTCAACTCAGTATTTCATAAAAAAACATGCTTTCACAAAAAAAAAACTAATATTAAGAAAACGATATTTTTTTTGTTTAATGTACAGTTACTTTTTGAAAGGAATGCCGGTCTGTCGCAACCATCTTGTATACCCAGTTAACTTGTAATTTGCATTAATTAAAAGTTTACCTAATATAACTGAAACAAAGTTCAACTCGCATAACTTTTATAATAATCAACTTTTATGCCCATATATTTTATACATAAGCAGTGCACTAACACCAAAATTAAAAAAATCGTAAGTATTGCTTTTTTGAGTCTACCTTGGTACGGGCTTCAGCCTAGTTAGGCAAATTCTGGATATATTATATTCTAAAATGTAAACTTTAAAATAATACATTATTCTTATTCTTGTATTAAAAGATGCCACAAATATTTATATTATCTTTGTTTTTTCCTTAAATATCAATAATAAAATCCATTATTATCCAATACATTTGATGGCAAACAACGTCGACAGCTTTTTTTTAAACTCCAAATTTCGATCCAAATCATGTTTGTGGCTCTTACGGAAATCTAAGTAAATAATCGTGGTTCTGTTATTTAATGAACTAAATCTGGTATGTCATTGCTAAAATAATATATTACGACTGTCCACAGTCCAATATTTAACATACAACATTGTGATAATTGTGACCCTAGTATTGACCTTCTCCCAATAAAGTAGATTGATTACGAATGAAGCGGGCCGGCCGACTCGCATCCATCTCATTAGTAAACCATTACATTTCTTTTAAAGATTATGATATTCTTTTAAAGATATAATCATAGATATTTTCTATGATTCGTCAAATCAATAAATCTGGGATCGAAAAGACCAAAGGGAAAAAAACTCACCGACATAAGGAATGCCCTCCTTCTTCAAGCCATCGACTGCTCTCTGGATGACCTGCTGTTCGACAATCTTAAGCTGTTCTGGAGAGATGAGGGGACAGGGACAGTAGGCGCCCATACCGCCCGTATTTAAGCCGGTATCTCCATCCCCTATTCTCTTGTGGTCCTGGGCAGGCAGCATTAGACTCACCGATGAACCATCAGTGAAAGCCAACACCTAGGAAATACAAGTAAATATATTTACCCATCGGACACCGACAGTGCCAGATAGGCATTTTGCGTCATTTGACAGATCTGCAAGTAACCGTTTCGCCCGGCCACCACATAAATTATATAAATATATAATATACATGACTAACAAGATTAATTACTAGGTAACAAGAGGGAATTCACGAAAAAACGATATTGTTAGTATTTATTTACAAAATCGACCGAAAAGTTGCAGTGCAGTTTTGTTGTGCGTAAAGGCTGGCTTCCGAGTGGTTAAAAAGAATAAAAAAACGACTGGTATTACAAAAAGTAAACTATTGTGTTTATAATTATTTTTTAATGAAATATTTGGGGTCTATGTATTTATCCATTTAAATACATATATATTTTCGGAATGTACTCAATAAGACCTTTGATTTGACACTAAACACGATATATTTATGTTAATTTATTGAAAATTGGAGATTTGGATATTTACACATCTATTTACTTGATATTTTGACAGTTAAAGTACCCTATGACACTCGGGATGACATAACGGTTCTAAAGATACTACACACTTCTAAATCGGTTCGAGAGTTTAAAAGTTATAGTGGAATAAAGAAACGTAAAGCATACATAGATGAAACCTGAATACATTACATTACACATTACACTGGTATAGCTTTATGATAGATGATAACCACATTTGGTTTGGTCTACGTATGATCAAGTGTCTCCAAAGGAGAAATGTTCATATACTTGCTCTCCTCTATCGTGTCCTCTCCCAATCAACACCATCCTATCTCAAGCTTTTCAAACCATTAAGTTCCCACGGTCTCGTACCTCTGACAATTTAATCAAAATTCCTTGTCATAATACTGAGTTCTACTCCGATGTCCATAGTGCATCACTTCGGAACGATCTCCCAGCAAATATGCAAAAATCACGCAAAACTCACCTCGAAAATTATTACTTTCCTAAGAAGTAACCATTTTTTACCTTTCTCTCTCCCTCCTCTTCCAATTTCCTTTCCTCAGGCATTCTTAGTTTTAAATATTGCAATTGTTGTTTGTATTTTGTGCAGAATAACTTATTTGTTTGATAATCTATATTATGTAGGTTAGTTGCAAGATATTGCGATGTGGCAATAAGTTAAAATGACTAGAACAAAGAGAAAAAGGTGGAAAAAAAAGATGTTACATACCGATACTTCCTCCCCTTCGAGCAATTCTTCCACGACGATTGTATCACCAGCCGATCCAAATTTACTGTCGGTGAGCATTTCATCAACGGCTTGGCATGCCTGAGCCGTATTCTCAGCAACAATGACTCCTTTACCGGCTGCTAGACCGGCCGCTTTCACAACGAGCGCCGGAAAGGGTGCGCTGTACAATATAACAGTTAATTAGAGGCCAATGATAACGGCAGTTAATAACAGTTAATTCGGTTTCGACCTCGGTTTGACGTTGAAACCAACATTTTTTTGGTTTCGGTTTCAGCTAAAAAAAATTCAACCAAAACTGAAACTTCATACTGGGATCGATATAGAGCTGCATGGGAGCAACTTCTGAAATTTTAGATCAGTTCTCTTTCAGGTGACGCTATTGGTGGATCTTGTGTTGTCTCCCATTTTAACAAAAAAATCAAAACTTTCATTAAATCTACAACTTTTCTCTAGCAAATAATCTACACCCAGAAAATACGCATGATAAAATTATGAAAAAACATCAACGAACTAATGATGAAAGCTTTGACAATACAAAAAGAAAGACTAATTTGATATTCAGTCAAATTAATGCAGATTGTATTACCAAAGTATCATATTACACTTCGATTCTAAGAAGTGATTGTCTGTTTTGATCGCCGAAAATTCAAATCTACCAGAACTTTAATTATGCAACTTTGATAACTTTGACACTTTTTTACTGCAAATGCGAAAGTTTTTTCAATATAAGAAATAATACTATTCATCAAGAAACCATTCTTCATTAAGGCTGTTTTTTACAGAACGTAAGTTCTAACAAAACAAAAGTAAGGACATCAACTGGAGTCGATTAGTGAGGAGAATTACTTAATAGTTGGGGAGCCAGCGACACAAAAGTGCAAGAGTTTTCTAAAAGCTGATACTTTCAGATCAAACAGTATTTTGGCCATAATATGCTGGGGTAGTCAGCAGGCCAGACTCTGAGACACGTGGCGCTGGCGTACTAGAAAAGGTGTAATTTTAATTTGTACCCCCGAAGTGTTTTGAAAAAGCTGAAAATTCATCAGTAGACAGTGGATGCAATACAGAACTCGAAACAAATGGTCAGACTGCTTAACAATATAACAATATAACATCTGTGTCCATGGTGCAAGACTCTGGAACGATCTCCCAGCAAATATACGAAACTCGCCTTCTTTACCATCGTTTAAGACTCACCTTAACCCTTCAGGCCTCGGCCCCTCAGCCGATTGACAAGTTGCTGTCCCAAAAATTTTTAGTAAAAATTAGTAAAAAAATTTAATTACGACACTGTTTTACCAAAACATTAATTACTGCCAAGCCACTGTACCCATAATTAAAATGAAACATATTAACATAATAAAACATAATAAAATAAAACAAATTAAATTAAAATAAAATTAAAACGGGGCCGTCACGCTGAATCGTTTTGTGGCCGATATCGGCCAATCGGGGCTTGAGGGGTTAAGGATTACTACCTTTCTAAGAAGTAACCAGTTCTTCCCTTTCTCTCCTGTTCCTCTCCCAATTTTCCTCTCCTCAGGCACTATTAGTCTTAAATTCTTCCACTTGTCTGTATGTTATGTAATAATCTTTATTTTCACAATGCGCGCATGTACCACTATGTTTAGGTTAGCTGTAAGACATTGCCATGTGGCAATAAGCTCGCCTTTTTTTGTATACTTTTTAAGTGCAAATAAAGAGTTCATTATTATTATAACGCGTGGCGTCAGCATTACTTCATACATGTCACAAAAATGCAGTCCCTGCAAATACGCCGGTACATATTTGTCGGTAACTATTACACATCGGTCTAATGTGCCGCGCAATATAATGGACTTCAATTTTGTGACATGTATGAAGTAATGCCGACGCCACGCATTCTATTGTTAAGCAGTCTGACCATTTGTTTCGAGTTCTGTATTGCACACACTTTTTACTGATGACATTTCAGCTTTTCCAAAACACATTGGGGGTACTAATTAAAATTACACCTTTTCTAGTACATCAGCGCCAGGTGTCAGCCTGGCCTGCTGGCTCTACTCCAGCATTCTATGACCAAAATACTGTTTGATCTGAAAGTATCAGCTTTTACAAAACTCTTGCATTTTTTTGTCACTGCCTCTTGACCTATAAGAGACGGAGGGCCATGGCATTAAAATTGGATAGGTCTACATATATCAGCTTCAAATTGAGATAAAACAAATGACTACTTACTTGATAATAAAATCTTTAGCTTTTTCCGCATTGGTAAAGGACTTATACCGCGCGGTGGGTATGTTGTGCCGCACCATGAAGCTTTTTGACCAATCTTTGTCAGATTCTATTTGGGCCCCGGCACGCGACGGACCAAAACATTTGATGTTGGCATTTGTGAGCGCATCGGCAAGTCCCTTCGCCAGTGGATCTTCTGGCCCGATGACAACTAGTGTGATCTTGTTTTTCTGGCACCAATCTACCACCACCTATATTTGAAATATAGGATATAGTTATTTTTTTCTTCTGGAGTCCATGCTAGTACCCATTGGTTAAGTTCGTCACAATATACAGACAGCAGCTTCTCTTAGAACAAAATTGAAATCAAAGCAAGCAACGTTACATAGTACCACAAGCGGCGTCCGTGCCGACCATGGCCGCATATGGCTGCCACTCCGCCGAAACAGATATTCAAACGTTTGAGAAATTTGATAACCCCCACCCGTGCATAACACCAACTACAGGCGTTTGCCGTAACGCATCCCTCTGCTTACTGCCCTCGCACCCTATCCCCGTAACTCCTTACGACTCAAGAGTGCACCTACACCAACAAGGGTTTGACAGTATCTTCCAAACCCCCAATACAGTTTGTGCGGGATGGCTCTAAAGGCAAAAAACATTTAACTACAAAACCTTTCTCAATAATCGAGAAAGCTACAGATTGGATTCTGGAGGTTGATTCGGTCTCTAAGCAGTATAAATTCCCTGAAAGTCTCGGATGCACAGCACTCCGTCCAGATATAACTCTTTACTCTCTATCTCGGAAGGTGGCTCTTATTGTAGAATTAACTGTTCCATGGGAATCAAATATCCCAAAAGACCACGAGTACAAATTAAATAAATACCATGATCTTGCAAATGCCGTAACCCGGAACGGCTTCACTGTTCACCTTCACGCGGTGGAAGTTGGCGCTCGTGGCCTGCCAGCTAAATCTCTATTTCACCTCTTTAAAGATCTTGGCCTTTCCAGAAAAATAATCAACTCTTTCTTAGAAAAATTATCTAAAACTGCGATTTGCGCATCTCAAATTCTATGGCTTCGAAGGGGGAGTGAATGGGTGGTAAGGTGAACGCTCACATGTGGCAAGACAGCTGTCCTAAACCTACCACAGCCGGTTCGTAAGTCCGGAATCCACTGCTCACCCCCCAGAAGTGTAAAAAAAAAAAATAGTATTATGATGGGCCCGACTCCGGTCGGTGAATTCCATGGCAGCTTCGTTTGTATTTATTATTTATCTAACTCGGTATACTGTGCATTCATACATGAAACTAATATTGCAAAATTCCAAGAAGAATAGTTATTTTGATTGTCACAGTGTAATAAAGCAACCTATGGTGGTTTTTATTTTTAAAAATACCAGTAATCTTTGAAAAGAAAAGTGTTAAGTAAAATGGTAGCAATTGCTCCTTGACACTCGATGCATATTTATAGTTAATTATGTATAGTGTACTTAGAAAGGATATTTGACTAGATATTTAGTCCAAGACAAGAGTATGTTGCAATTTCTCCAGCTTAGATGTGTCTCAAGATTAGAGGGTATGTCTCAATGCCTCAAGGTTACACAGTCCAAATGTGTCTCAAGATTACAAGGTCTGTCTCAATGACTTAAGCTGACACAGTCCTAATGTGTCTCAAGATTACAAGGTCTGCCTCAATGTCTCAAGCTTACAGTCCTAATGTATCTCAAGATTACAAAGTCTGTCTCAATGTCTCAAGGTTACACAGTCCTAACAGGTGTCGCAGTGGCATAACAAATTATATATCATTACACCTAAACTAATATAATTTGTTTCTGAGGGTTTTTTTAACCGCAATGCCTGGGTCAGATTTAAAATTTGACTATGCAGAAAATTCCCAATCTTTCCCTGATAATTCCTGGTACCATAAAATTCCCACTCCATGTTCTGAATAGTCCATGTCTTTAACATGTTTTTAGTTTTCAAGAATTGACAAGGTCAATTAAGGATGCTTATTTATATTTATATACTGTTCCATTATTTATATTATACTTTAATGCTATTGTAATGTTACCATTGTTTGTTTTCTTAGAATTTTGTCTTTTTTAGAGTTTTTCAGAAATTTTAAAATTTTATAAGAGGCCACTTAATAATGAAAGGGTGTTTAATTTTATATCACACCTACAGTCTGCGCGCGAGCTTCGAAGAATCGGGAGCTGGCGAAGAGGGCTGATTACGCCGCCCCCGACCGACGCTCCACACCCTGCGCTCTCTTAATACTAGTACTCTCTCAGTACTAGTACTGGGAGAGTGCGGGGTATGAGGCAACGGTCGGGGGCGGCGTAATCCGGCTGCTTTCCCAGCCCTCGATTCTTTGGAGCTCGCGTGCAGATTGTATTATAATTAACAAAAAAGAAACAACGAAAATGATACCGGTATATAAATATCACCAATTTTGACAAATTATTCCTTTCCAAAAGAAATAAATTGTTTTCACTTCCTGGTAACAAATCAATGTAGGCTGTACTATTACTTTTACAGGTTTTGATATCTGTGTACAATTAAGACTATATTAAAGCCCAAGCGATGCTGCAATTAAAAATAAAAATAAAATACCAACGGAGATGCCATGGAATTCCATGAGCGTTGGACTTCAGATTAACTATTAGCTGTGGTAGGTTTAGGACAGCTGTCTGGCCACGTGTGAGTGTTCACCTTACCACCCATTCACTCCCCCTTGGAAACCATAGAATTTGAGATGTGGAAATTGCAGTTTTAGATATTTTTTCTAGGAAGGAGTTGATTATTTTCCTGGAGAGACCAAGATTTTCAAAGAGGTGAAACAGAGATTTGACTGGCAGGCCACGAATGCAAACTTCCACCGCTTTAGGGTGAACAGTGAAGTCATTCCAGGTGACATGTATTAATTGTATATCTGTGGTCTTTTGGGATATTTGATTACAATGCAACGTTTCGGCGATGTTACAACCGCCGTTGTCTAAAATAGATCAGTCAAAAAATAAACTTTAACAGATATTGATATTAGTTAGGTATCAATATTTTTGTCGAAAAAAAAATCCCCTTGTATTGCGGCCATGAGGTGGCCTAGGGACGGCTGCATCCCTTAAAAGTAGCCCATATTGGAGCAATGGCAAGTTTCCGAAAACAAATTGAGCATAAGTTCCATGTGAAAACTACTTAATAAGAAGTATAAATTCCCTGAAAGTCTCAGATGCACAGGCCTACTTCCAGATATAACTCTTTACTTCTTATCTCGGGAGATGGCCCTTGGTGTAGAATTAACTATAACTTTTAAATTACCTGTTCCATGAAAAAAAAAATACAAACGGAGCTGCCATGAAATTCACCGACTGAAGTCAGGCCTATCATATACTATTATTACACTTCTGGGGGGTGAACGGTGGATTCCGGACTAACGACCGGCTGTGGTAGGTTTAGGACAGCTGTCTTGCCACATGTGAGCGTTCACCTTGCCACCCATTCACTCCTCCTTTGAAGCCATAGAATTTGAGATGCGGAAATCGCAGTTTTAGATATTTTTTCTAGGAAGGAGTTGATTATTTTCCTAGAGAGACCAAAATCTTTAAATAGCTGAAACAGAGATTTTGCTGGCAGGCCAGG
This sequence comes from Micropterix aruncella, assembly GCA_944548615.1. Classification (NCBI taxonomy): domain Eukaryota; kingdom Metazoa; phylum Arthropoda; class Insecta; order Lepidoptera; family Micropterigidae; genus Micropterix; species Micropterix aruncella. Next base: position 8,761,108 of record OX155958.1, read on the forward strand.
AGCGCCAACTTCCACCGTGTGAAGGTAAACAGTGAAGCTGTTCCGGGTGACGGCATTTGCGAGATCATGGTATTTATTTAATTTGTACTCGTGGTCTTTTGGGATATTTGATTCCCATGGAACAGTTAATCCTACGACAAGGGCTATCTTCCGAGATAGAGAGTAAAGAGTTATATCTGGAAGCAGGGCTGTGCATCCGAGACTTTCAGGGAATTTATACTGCCTAAAGAGCGAATCGACCTGCAGAATCCAATCTAAAGCTTTCTCTATTATTGAGAAAGGTTTTGTAGTGAAATGTTCTTTGCCTTTAGAGCCATCCTGCACAAACTGTATTGGGGATGAGGAGGGTACTGTCAAACCCTTGTTGGCACGAGCCACTGAGAGGCTTATTACTTCGCGAATAACAGCAAGGACTTTGTCGTGGCGGTAAGTGTACCGTCCTTGATCTAAGGCCACCTTGCAACCAGCTAGAATATCCCACAAGAAGCCCCGAATTCATAGTCAAAACCATCAAGAAGTATGCATCTTAGTTCTGGTTTTTTTTGTTCCCTCGTAATGCGAAAGCAAAAATGACAAACATGTCAAATTTTAAAACTACATTTTTGCATTGTTTAAAAATAAATGCGAGCAGAGAATCTTTTGACTCAGACTACATTATGAAACCACGGGGGTTAAATGTATAAGTCATATCAATATGAAAACAAAGATATTATAGAGAATGAATTATTGAGGTCATTCAGATTGATGCCCGCCTATTAGCTGATAATACTTTATATAACAAAAGAATGTAGAATTTAACATGATTTAATTTTTTTTATTAAAAAGCGTGTATAGGGCTATGGATTGGATGTATCTGGATCACTTAGCCACAGCCAGAGAAGATTGGGCCAGGAATTGGATGACACGAGGCACGGAAAAATAAATGGCAATGCGGAAATTAAGGACCTTACCAGATGAACTCTAATGCCTGTATATGATGCAGCTAACGGTTCCGTGCAGCTTGGGCCATATGACCTGTTGTTATCTTGGGTCGGCTCAACTCACGGTTTAACTCCCATTCGGTAGCCTCCTCGAAGAGAGACTAACCTGGAATGGACTGTGAACTTTGTGAACAGGTGGGATCAGAGACTCCAATCTGGGGGAACACCTCGGGCGCTGCTGGTCAGTTTGCGTATCATGGTGGCGTTTGCCAATCGACTGTGGAAACATGGGGCTGGAAACGTATGTTTCCTAAGAAGCAGGGGTGGTTGGTGAACTAATGTCAGCTACTCTTGAAACCGCCCGTTGGCTACCCCATCCCGCGTGAAGAGACGGGCAAAGGACGTCACAGTCCACAATAAATTCGAACCGAATTACCGCTAACATTAGGTAGAGTCTGCGCAAGCGATTTTGGACCAGTAACATCCGGCCAAAACTTAAGAAATCCGGCCAAAACTGGTAATGACGGTGAGAGATCGGCCTGCTGGGTTCACTTTCCAGTGCCTTGCGGTAAGGCGTTGGTCTCTCACGGGCGAATCAGCATAGTAGACTGTGGACTGTATTCTCTTTAAGTCTACATTCACTCCAGGTCGAAAGGATAATTACATATCGTTAAACCTTCCTGGGGTGAAGGGTTTGCGCATTGTAGGTGACATCTCCAAAGTGCCTGTATACAATTTACAACATCTCTTAAGCATCACCATATCGCCCAGAAAGTACTGGGACTACAAACACATTGTACCCTGAACGCGATTATTCATTACAAAAATGAAAATTTTAAAATTATCTAAGAAACAGCTTAGATGTTTTAATTTAATTTTTCAATAAGAATTTTGGATTGAAATAAATTAAAAAAAAAAACGAAATATAAGGTTTTGTCTTTAAAAAATATACAGAGGGTAACAAAGTCGCACACAGTTTCTGCATCTGTATGGAGAAGTGGCTGTGATAAAATTTCAAAAGTCGATACCTATTAGATAACCGGTTTATTGTTTATCAGTATCTAGTAATGGTATGCAGTTGAGGAAACTCGTCTACATTGAAGATGTTTTAACATCAGCGCACTATATTCATCACTGATTCCGAACCTGTAAAAATCTTTGATCTATCTCTATGAATAAACGAGATATAGGCGTATCAAACGAGATATAGACGCACCAAACATCTATATGGTGGTAGGTTATTAGTTTAAAAAAAAAAAAAGATTCATAAATACCTGTATAGCGGTAAGTTAGTTTTTAATTAAAAAGCATCATAAACATTTATTTGGCAGATGGTTGAGTTATTTATATATATATATATATATATATATATATATATATATATATATATATATATATATATATATATATATATATATATATATATATATATATATATATATATATATATATATATATATATATATATATATATATATATATAGATGGCAGTCAGCTAAACTGCATATATTATTTAAGTATATGTAAATAGGATAAAACGAATTTACCGCGTGAAGTTTGTAGCACCCGACGTTTCGATATATGTATAAATTAACCGCCCTACCCGTCCGTTATCTTATCGCCCAAACGCAACAACCTGTATCACGTTCATTGAAGTAGGTACCAAAAAAAAAAAAACCCAAACCCACAAAGCGTACGTGATACGTCAAATTGTTCCTACGATTTTAAATAAAAAAAACACTGTCTGGTATATTGTAAAGTATTGTTATTAAGAAATGTAATGAAAAAAAAACAACAGTTTTTACCTACTTTTTGAATAATAACCCAAAGGTAGAGCAGTCAATATAGTATAAGTATACATTAATAAAGTATAGTAGGTACTGAATATTATTATTACCCCCATAGAATATTGAGTAAAAATGTTGCACACAATTTCTGAATTTGTATGGAGAATCGGCTGGGATGAAATCTCTAGATATCAATACCTATTAGATAACCAAATCGTTACGCTTCAGTTACCTACTATGTTGCTTCAGTTACCTACTATGTTATCTCAGTTACCTAAACTATGCTTGCGATGAATATGAAGTTCATGGCTCCAGAATTCATGTAAATACATTCACATTATTCAGAGAAACGGTCAATAAATTTACATAGATAAAAAAAACAAACCTTTTTATCGTCGACAGAGAGCTCCGGAACATTGACAACTTTATCCACTTGGCGGATTCCGTAAGACCCGGGAGCACAATAAATATTCTTGACACGTGGGCTCTGGCTCAACTTCCAAATAATTGCATGTTCCCGTCCCCCGCCGCCAACCACCAGTATATTTTGATTTTCCGCCATTGTAAAAACAATGAAAACCTTAAAATTAAATCAACAATTAGCCTTTGGTATTATTCTAGTATTGGTACCTCTCCTACATTGAAGATGTTTTAACGTCACCCGACTATATTTACCACACTAACTCCAAAACTGCAATAATTTTTTATTTAGCCTCAATAAATAAGCGAGATATAGGTCTCGACATATATCTCGCATATACATATATCGCTTCTTTAAATATCTCATACAAGATATTTAACCGCCCTACGTATATGAACGTATGTGATTTGGCCGCTATATTATCGTCCGAACGCAAGTCATATCCCGTACGTTCAAATAGAAAAAAAACTTTTAAAGAGAACTTTTTTGAGATTGGTTTGTACGAGGAAGGAATTGGTAAAGTCATAAATCACAAGCCTCTTTATATTTAGCAGTTCATTTGCAGAATGCATCGATATTAGGTTGATTGATGTATTATATTCAATACAAAATATATCTGAAAATGAGAAATCTAATTAGAAAAAACCCAAGGATTTTTAAACTACTATTTGAATAATAACCCAAAGGTAGGGCAGTTAAAGAAGCGTCAAACACCTACATTTTGGTAGGCAAAGTTAGTTTTTTTTAAAAACAATTCATAAACACTTTTATGACGGTAGGTTAAGTTAGGTTTTTTTCTAAACTATTTTGAAAACTCACTCTGTTATTTATTAGGTATTGCTACCGATTCTACATTGTTGATGTTTTAACGTCACCTGCTATATTCACAACGCTGATTCCAAAACTGCAATAATCTTTTGTTGGATTTAATAAATAAGAGAGATATAGGCATTTAAAACACCTACATTTCGGTAGGTTGTTTTTTTTAAAGAATTCATAAACACCTGTATGGCGGTTGGTTGTTAGTTTTTTTAGGTACCACCATAAAAACTAATTTTAAAATAAATAAAAAAACTACTATTTTCTTTCAGTTTTATTAAAATGATCGAATGTATTATTAATGTTTTTTTAAATAGACAAGGTAGCAATACTTTGTTTAAAAAGTTTAAAAAAAAATATTTTTGGTACGTAGATTTAAAAATTTTATGTCTCGAAATATTTCGTGTCCGCTATTTCTTATCAGATTTAGTATTACAATAATCAAATCTACTTTTTTTTTAAATAGGCAAGTTACCAGCACCATAGAAATTCCGAGCCCTTTATAATCTAATGAAATAGGAATTGAATATTTGTGTAAATAAATAAATATGCGCACCTCTACAAGTCGTCAACAAATCACAATACTAGAATGAAAAAAAATATATAAATACAGTAAAGCGCGCCGGATGTATGCGATCGGAATGAGAGGCGACGAACGAATGAATTGAAATAAAGATTCGAATGAGACGTGAACTCAGATCTCGGAACTCGCGACTTTTTACAAATCTTTGCTGATAAGCGTGTCAAATAAAAAACAGCCGGCAACCACGCGACAGCTCGACTCGAACTGTAAACAGTAGAGTTGGGCGTTGACATCCAAAAAGGATATTGAATACCCTTCTGCGCTGTATGCATATTGCCGAGTACATAAATAATATACCCAGATAGATATTATTATTCGGTGCTAGAGTTGTACCTGGGGAGTTTTCTCTCTACTTTCTATCAATTACTTATCAAGAAGAAACTAAAGATAAGCAACCTTGAATCCCTTGACACAGGCGTTAGTGAGTGGATACACCCAAAACTAGCGACACCCTAGTGAGTGGATACACCCAATTTCACCCAAAACATTATTACACTTTTTTTGTAATTCATGGTTAAATATCTTAATTATTATTATTTGACCCTATATTAAGGAATAATGCATGTGGTGTCGTTAATATTGTTTGATCTTGAAAATAAATAAACAACTGGAATGTACGCAGTTCTGCATATTAAAAAAACTTACTTAACCTACCGCCTAATAGGTGTGATGATTTAAAAAAACTTAACCTACCGCCATACTAGTTTTTTATGAATTCTTAAAAAACTATCAAACTTACCAAAATGTAGGAGTCTGACGCTTCTTTAAACGCCTATATCTCGCGAATTTATAAAGATATAGCAAAGATTTTTACAGATTCGGAATCAGTGTGATGAATATAGTTAGGTAACATCACATCTTTAATGTAGAAGAGTTTGCTAAACTGCATAAATACCAAATAATCTATTTGCATACTGGTTTCAATAAGTTCCGGGACTGATTTCTTTGTAGGAGATACAAGTAGCACCATCGCTGGGACAAATATAGATCCAAGTAGACTGAAGCTTCCTCTATTTCGGTTGCCATCGCGGTGTCCCTGGTACTGTGAACTGGGTCTGTGTGGTCTATATGCTGGGTCTGTATGCATTGTCATCGCTTACAAAATGGAGCCACATGTTACAAATAATTTTGTTTTAAAATCATCGGGAAATCTTCCCCGTAGGGGATGAGTTCTTATTTAGAATATCATGTATAATCTTGCTTATGTAGAAGTCCTTAAACGCCCGATCGCAAGATTTCTACATAACTGACCTGAAATTGACGAGTCCGGTGATTGGTGTCTTCCATACGATAATCCGGCGCCCACAACAGCATTCCTATACGCCAGTTTTTAACCAAGTGAGGGGTTTTGGTCTTCGAACATACCTGATTTAGCCCCAGTGGACTTCACGCTCTTCCTTTATGTCAAAACCGCCCTCAAGGGGAATCGTTTTGAGGATGTTTCATCAAGTAAAGCGAATGCGACGACGGCTTTCCAAACAATTTCAGTTAAACGTTTTGTCAAGACGTTCGAAAGTCTCTACAACCGTCCACGAGAGTGTGTGGCTAGGGAAGGGGCGCATGTTGAAAACAAAACGGTAATATTTTTTGCCATTATTAAATATTTTACTTCAAGGTAGTCCTGTGGCGAAATTGCGGTTCTTTCAACCTACTTCCTACCGATTGGATTTTTTAACTCGCAAAAATAACGTAATTTTACACAAAACATAACAAATTGAAGCATTAACTACAAGAGAGACAACTTAAAGTATTTTTATGGGGTAGGCCCATTTTTGGAACATTTAAAAATATTCATTGCATTGATGAGTTGCAGTTCGAGCCGTCGCATGGGTTTTTTTAAATTTATTGTATGTATTTAACAAAATATATACGAATTCTTTAAACTCGTTGATTCCGCATCACTATAAAACTGGTGGTACCAAATTGCTATAAAACTGGTGTCACCAAGGAAGACCAGTTTTATAACAATTTAAAATGTTTTTTCATGAAAAAGATTTTTTTCATTCTATTAGTTTCAAACAAAATAATCATTAAAAATGAAAATAGATACTTAAATCGTAAAATAAACATCAAATGAAATAATCATTAAAAAAATCTAAATTTGCTCAACACTACATTGAATGTCAATAATGTTGCTAGTTTATGGAAATTAATTGTTCGAACTGTGAACCTGGCAACTGTATACTTTTTTTAGTGCTGCAACTTTGCGTTTTGCGTTTTGTGTCGTGTGTTGTCGAGCGGCAGGTTTTTTTAGTTTTTTAAAAAGGAAAATGGCTGACGTTACCGAATTGCGTATGAATATTGCGGCTCTGCGAAGAGTGGATCGTTACGCGATAGATATCGTGGTGAGCGCCACGCACGTCGCTTTGTATACGTTCGAGGACAACGAATGGGAGAAAACGAGCATCGAGGGCGCGCTGTTTGTTTACAGCCGAAGCGGCGATCCGGAGCATAGCATGTTGATTATGAACAGACTGAATACAAACAACCTGCTGGAACCGGTCACCCAAGGTCTGGAGCTTCAGCTGCAGGAGCCCTTTCTGCTGTACCGCAATTCCGCGTGCCATATTTACGGGATCTGGTTCTACGACAAGGACGAGTGCGTGAGGGTCGCCACGAAGCTAAACGCTCTAGTGAAAGATTGTAATAAAGTTGTGGGGAGCGAGATGGCGCAAAACCCGAAACCGTCGGGGTCCGTCGACTTATTTAGTATGCTAAGCAAAGCGCAGGATGATTACAACTCGAATCAGGGCGTCAATAGTTTAACAGGATTGCAAGCACCTCGAGCGCCCGATGTGACGTCGCAGAGCGTTATGGATTTCTTTGCGAAAGCGGGCGTAGGCACATCGCAATCGTCGCAGTTCGGCGCTCAAAACGCACCTCCGCCCGACGTCAGAGAAGGCCCGCTTCTCCTCCAAAGGCTAATGAGCAATCCGGTGCACAGCGTAGAACACATTGAAAAGCAGCAACGCTCTGTCACCCCGCAGGACACCAAAAAAGGTAAAACCAACGGATTTAGCGATGCGCACAGCAGCAACTCTAAACACGGTAGCGGCTTCAAACTAAAAATCCTCCAAGACAAAGCGAAACCGTCGCCCAGCATTCCTATTCCATACTCAACTGAAAACGGACGCAACAATTTAGATTTTCTAGTCTCGTCGCCGAAGTCATCATCTCCACTAGCGACGCTTTTAAACCAATCGCTCGATATGAGACCGCTCTCCGCGCCGCTGAACAACGCAGAAACGCCGCAAAAACCGGCATTGATGCCGCCAACCATGTTCACATCGTCCGTAACCAAAGCGGAGACGGTTTTAAATAACTTACTAACGCCAATCAAACGTCCGAGCGAGGTTGTCCACCCGGAGCCGCTCACCAGGAACCAGCTTTTGCAAGCTTTCAATTATCTAATAAAGCATGACGCCGAATTCGTCACTAAGTTACACGAAGCGTACGTTAAATCTTTCTCCGAGTTAGTTTCATAAAATAAAATTAAATGACACTCATGTATATGTATAAATAGACAAACCGAGTTTATTTATCGGACCATTTTAAAATTGTTTTTACGAAATCGGCCTATTAGCGGTCGATGATTTATTTCACGCAGCAAAACCTCGGAGAAAGAAATGAAATGATAATTTTTGGCAACTACCGTCTTGTTCGCTTGTCGTTGAGTAGTTTGGTAACTCAGTTAATTATATTACGTCACTTATGTTTTGACTCGGCTGTTTCTGTGATTTTACGTGACCTGGAAAATATAGAATTCAAAATTTTCCTTAAATAAAATACCGACTACGATCATAATATTTTGTTTTCTTATGCACAGAGGAGAATTTGTCTGAATTAACCCTTAGAAAGCTAGTCATGGGGATGAAACTCACAAAGGGATGTTTTCAACCCGTGAAAATTTCTTTGTAGGTGTGTTAGTGCATGCATTTAATGTATAATGGTGGCTTATTCAATGAAGGTGACTTCGTATATAATTACATTCAGTAGAACTTCAATTATCCGAATTTACGAACTCATGATTATCCTAAATTAAGACAGAAAAGGAAGAGACAAGATGAGGATGTTGTGCCACTTGAGAATTTCAGAAACATTCTTTTGAAAACTCCTGGATATTTAGAAGTTAATGCTGAACATATAGGAGAGTGGATGGTGTGTGATTCGTCAGACTCTGGGTTTCAAATTCTAAATGATTATGAACGTATTGAAAGTGTGAGATGAGAAAGTGTCGAGGAAGAAGATGAACTTAATGACGAAGTTGAAGCGGCACGAGACCATCAGCTAGTGAAGCATTTGCCGGCCTTGAAACTGCGTTGGAAGTGAAAGGAGCGTCAACATACATACAGTGATAAATTAACCCCTAGAGCCCCGATTGGCCGATATCGGCCAAAACACGATTCAGCGTGACGGCCCTGTTTAAATTTTATTTCAATTTCAATTATTTTATTTTATTATGTTTTATTATGTTTATATGTTTTGTTTTAATTATAGATACAGTGGTTTGGCAGTAATTAATGTTTTGGTGAGATAGTGTCATAATTTATTTTTTTTTACTAATTTTTACTAAAATTTTTTGGGACATCAACTTGTCAATCGGCTGAGGGGCCGAGGCGTGAAGGGTTAAAATAGACCCTCTTTTTGGAAAAAATCTAATTATCTGAATTTTTGATTATTCCAATGGGGTCCGGTCCGGTCCCAATTGATTCGGTTAATTAGAGTTCTACTATAATTGCATAAATTCGGAGATTGGCTGCCGGCGAGTTGTCTCAACGGAAAAACCACCGATTGGTGGTATTAGTATTCCAGCGATTAAGTCAGTTTTAGCATTGATTATATTAGATTGCTCAATGACTTACTTCGATATGGAAACTACTATTTAACTTTAAAATGCAACCAATAGATGGCACTCATAGTTCCTAGAACTGATTATTATGCTCAAAATGGCAACTTTTGTGGTATAAGGTTATGGTGGCGCCAGGGGAGGACTGTACGTTTGTGGGGCCCTGGGCTAATATTACTTGGGGGCCTGGCAAATTAATCAACTAATTGCCATTTTGCCAAAAAACTGTTTTCGATAATGATGTCTAGGTCACTAGGTACACAATATATAAAAAAAGAGGACAATACAATATTTTATTTGTTTAATATGACAGACACACAAACACAACTGACACACACAAACATTTAACTTTTCACTAAAATAGACAAAACAACATTAATACTAATTGTAATAATATCTTAATTAGTAGCTTAATTAAGCAAGTAGTAATATTATTTGTAAAGCTAGTTAATATAAGTAAAATTTAAACAAACATTCATTATTAGTTACCTATTGACAAGGCACAAGCCTCGGTAGGAACTCAACTGCTATACATAGATGTTATTTCTATGAACAAAGATTAAAAAAAAAGGTATTGCAAAAGAATTTGTCGCTAGCGGTAATCCACCGAGAAATTAATACATAATAAAGCTTGTTCGCTGCGAATGACTGCGTTTGCGAGAAAATACACTGAAAACAAGCGGCGGGGAGTCCCCCGGAATAGATGCGAGAATTTGATCTCAGGGTTGCCAACCTTATGATAGGATTTTTGAAAATTTTACGCACTTTATGTTGTACAATTGCGGGGAGATTACGACAGCAAGAGTATGGCTCATGCTATTGGCCTTCAATGCCAGAATGATTGGACAACAATTGGGGACTTTTGCATTCCGCCTCCAATGCACTGGAAGGTAATGCTCTATGACTGGACGCCAGAGATGCTGAAATTTTATTTGAATGCCTTTCAGCATACACTTCCAGACCCCAGTAACCTCGCTCGTTGGAGCTTTGCCGAGGATAGTTCTTGTCCCCTCTGTAGCAATACCCCTTGCACAGCTAGACACATTCTAGCTGGCTGCAAGGTGGCCTTAGATCAAGGACGGTACACTTACCGCCATGACAAAGTTCTCGCTGTTATTCGCGAGGTAATTAGTCTCTCAGTGGCTCGTGCCAACAAGGGTTTGACAGTATCCTCCAAACCCCCAATACAGTTTGTGCGGGATGGCTCTAAAGGCAAAAAACATTTAACTACAAAACCTTTCTCAATAATCGAGAAAGCTACAGATTGGATTCTGGAGGTTGATTCGGTCTCTAAGCAGTATAAATTCCCTGAAAGTCTCGGATGCACAGCCCTCCGTCCAGATATAACTCTTTACTCTCTATCTCGGAAGGTGGCTCTTATTGTAGAATTAACTGTTCCATGGGAATCAAATATCCCAAAAGACCACGAGTACAAATTAAATAAATACCATGATCTTGCAAATGCCGTAACCCGGAACGGCTTCACTGTTCACCTTCACGCGGTGGAAGTTGGCGCTCGTGGCCTGCCAGCTAAATCTCTATTTCACCTCTTTAAAGATCTTGGCCTTTCCAGAAAAATAATCAACTCTTTCTTAGAAAAATTATCTAAAACTGCGATTTGCGCATCTCAAATTCTATGGCTTCGAAGGGGGAGTGAATGGGTGGTAAGGTGAACGCTCACATGTGGCAAGACAGCTGTCCTAAACCTACCACAGCCGGTTCGTAAGTCCGGAATCCACTGCTCACCCCCCAGAAGTGTAAAAAAAAAAAAATAGTATTATGATGGGCCCGACTCCGGTCGGTGAATTCCATGGCAGCTCCGTTTGTATTTATTTATTATTTAGTTTGTTTGTTTATACTCTTTATTGTGAAATTTCACAACAGGCTGGTTTATTGTTATACAACAATTTCTTCTAACCAACCCTACAACAAGTGTGTGTGTCTTAACCCTTCAAGCCTTGGCCCCTCAGCTGATTGACAAGTTGATGTCCCAAAAAATTTTAGTAAAAATTAGTAAAAAATTTGAATTCACTGTCTCACCAAAACATTAATTACTGCCAAACCACTGTACCCATAATTGAAATAAAACATATTAACATAATAAAACAATAAAATAAAACAAATAAAATTAAAACGGGGCCGTCATGCTGAATCGAGTTGTGGCCGATATCAGCCAATTGGGGCTCTAGGGGTTAATATTGCATTCGATCGACAGAATTGGAATGCAATTTCATTAATTTTATCTCAACGGTAAATGATAACCCAGCTGGGAATCTAACCCAGGACCTTACTAAGTAAAATTAGGCGACCTAACCACTATGCCGCCGTCTATCTATATAAGATGCCATCTAGTAATGGCATTCTATCCTATATAAAAAATTTAATAAATGGCAGTAATAATTGGATGATATTATTGTTATCGCTAGTTAAATTATTGGGTTTTTATAATCTATCGCTCCTTTATAAAAAACCATTTTTTATCAATGTTATAGATGGCCAAATAAATTGCTATTAGTTCGGCCGTCAATGCTATCAACGCCACCTGCATTTCACCATCATGGAAGGGTTACCAATTTGTTCTATGGAGTTGCGCAATCTAATACCTATAATCAATGGTTTTAGTAGTGCTCTCAGCGTAACTTGCAAAAAGCAATATTGGCGAAGTAGGTGAAGTAGGTACACTTCGAGTGAGTTGCAGGGTTTTTGTAGTTCGCTGTATTTTTAACACTCTTTTATTAGGTCGACCTGTATGTTACTAACTATGTAATGGAATCTAAGGTAACTAATTTAACCATCTTCCAAGGATCGTAGCGTAATGAAAATTGGCAGCTGTATGCAGTTCTGATGACAATACAATAATATGGTACTGTCGAACTGATCTGATGATGGAGTCGGAAGATACGAACTGGAACTTCATGATGGGACATCGTATCATAGCCGTGTTTGGACTTGTTAGAAAAGTCTTGGAATGAACTTTGACCACGATTAGGTTTCAAGGTCTGATGATGTGGTTTTTACGTGCATTTATAAAAGTGTGTTTTTAGTGTTTTTTTTTTAAACTATTAATTTATTTTGTAGCAAAACGTAGAACATTTTATTATGTGAAATAAAAATAAAATAAATAAAATTATCATACAGCTAATCACAGCTCGAATTCCATCCAGTATAAAAATAAATATTTTGTTTTATTTACAGAAATATCCTTCATGCTTTGCTGCTGTTAGTACAGTGGTCTCTTGGTCTAGTACAGTGATTTCCAATAATCCGTTAGATATCTGGCAGATATCTAACGGATTATTGGAAATCACTAATAATAGTCTGGGGATTGGCCTTATGGACACCCTACGCCATACGATACAAAGACAAATCTATTATGCATGAAAGCTGGATAAAAGATAGCCTTGCAAAAATTATAAATTCTTAAATTTCTCTCCGCATAAAAAAAAAGTTGCTACTTCCGGTGCTCTATCCCAATATCCTACATATCCCAAAACACAATACCACTTTTTTTCCTACTCCTCCGTACATGCAGCTCGACTGTGGAATCAGCTTCCTTCAACTATTAGAGGCGCTAGTTCCCTGTTCACCTTTCAGCAATCATTGAAAAAGCACTTCCTTTCACAATAAATATGAACCATAAATTATACCCTTCCGTTATCCCCACCCTTTCCTTACCTTATTTTGGCAGTTTATTTATTTACCTATTTATTTATTTTTTTTTATTTTTTATATACAGTAGAGCCTCGATAATCCGTACTCAGGCTAATCCGAACGTCGCTATAATCCGAACTGCATACCCCACCCCACTTCCTCGCCTTCGCCTCGCTGCTATGTTGTTTATTAATTAGTCTGCAGTTACGACTGCCACGTTGCGCGTCCATTCCACGTTTTTCTGCTCTGTACTCGTGCGCGGCGTGTTTTTTGAGGTTATAAAGATGGTTCCAACACCAAAACGCAAACATAAAACTTTGACTATAGTCGAAAAGTGCACCATACTAGACAGTTTAAAGGACGGAGTGTCGGCAACTTCTCTTGCTTGTAAGTATGGCGTTGGAAAATCAACAATTACAGACCTCAAGAAAAATGAGCAAAAATTGAGATCTTTTATAGCTAAAACTGAGAAAGGACCAGGGTTCAGAAAAACTCTAAAATTACCAGAGAATCCAGTGCTAGAAGAAGCACTGTTCACATGGTTTTTAGAACAAAGACGACGCCACATTCCATTGTCTGGTGAGGTCGTAATGGAAAAAGCGAGATTCTTCCATAAAAAACTAACAGGTTCGGATTTTTCTGCAAGTAGAGGATGGCTTGATAATTTTAAAAAACGTCATGGCATACGTCAGCTGAAAGTGTCAGGTGAGAAAGTCTCTAGCAATACGGAAGCTGTTCAACCATTCCAAGAAAAATTCCTAAACGAGATAAAAGAAAAGAACCTTTGCCCTGAACAAATTTACAATGCCGACGAATCAGGATTGTTTTGGAAGGTTCTGCCGGACAAAACTTTAGCCTCTTCTGCTGAAACTAGCGCTCCTGGGTCGAAAGTGTCTAAAGAGCGAATAACTTTTATGCCTTGCGCAAACTCTACAGGGAATCACAAATTACCATTGCTAGTTGTGGGGAAGGCAAGAAAGCCAAGATCTTTTGGATCTGTAAAATTACCAGTGCATTATGAAGGGCAGAGGCGTGCTTGGGTAACCAGAGATATTTTTCTCGAGTGGTTTAGAGGCCATTTTGTTCCTGAAGTCAAACGCCATTTAAAAAAAATGGGACTGCCACAAAAAGCATTGCTACTCTTAGACAATGCCCCTGGACATCCAAATGCTGAAGATTTGACAACAGAAGACGGCAACTTCTCTGTACTGTACATGCCTCCAAATTGTACGCCTTTGATCCAACCTATGGATCAAAACGTAATCCAAAATGTCAAGATAAATTACAAAAAGAAACTCCTGATTCAAATGTTCGTGCAGCAAGAAGCCGATGAGGCTTTAACCTTGCATGATGTTATAAAAAGCGTCACAATTAAAGACGCCATTTTTTCGCTAGCGCAATGTTGGGATCATGTATCATCGTCTCTTATCGAAAAATCTTGGAAGCCTCTTTGGCCTGAAAAAATAAATTCAACAGAAGATAGATCAGAAGAAAATGATGACTTCGACGTAGAAGACGATCTCCCGCTCAGTCTTTTACGTAATCGTGGTTATACAGAAGAAACCATTTCCACTTTCTTGTCCATGAGTGAAGAGGAGAATTGCACAGATCCTATAACTGATGATGAGATCATAACCCAAATAACGCAAGAGAATGACGAGTCTTTAGCTGAAGATTATTTTGCTTCAAATGTCAAGAAAATTACTCATTCACAAGCCATATCATCTTTGAACACTTGCTTGGAGTGGGCTGAAGAAAATGACCTGTCCTTATCGGAAAAGATGATGCTACGTAACTTGAGGGACAAAGCTTTTTTCTGGTCCATCAACAGGACTCGCCAAACTAAAATAGATCAGTTTATGACTAAATAGACAATTTACACCTTACGTATTTTATGGTTCCTAATTATTATGTAAATGTACGGTAAGCAACGAGCCGGGCTTTTTATTTGCATTACGACTGTAGTCCTTACGCTGCTTGTAATAAGAGCGTTCCCAAGGTCAATATGTAAAGCCCAGCTCGTTGCTTACTGTACCTCTTAAACTATGTATATAATTAAACACTATTTTAAGAATAAAAATGTTTTTTTTTCTCCTTACATACTATAATCCGAACGCTTCGTGAGTCCGAACAGGGGTTAGTTTTTGCTAGTTCGGATTATCAAGGCTCTACTGTATTAAAATATGTATGTAATATATGTAATATGTCCAACTCAAAAATTTATTTATTTATTCATTTTTTACTTTAGAGATACACACAATGTATATTATATGTTATAATTTAAAATTTAATTGTAAGCTATATTTTTTTGCCTACTCTTCTTTTCACACCAGCATGTTGGTTGACTGGAAGATATTGTAATGTAGCAATACGTCCGCCATTGTACCTTATTTTTATTGTGCAATAAAGAGATTTTCATTCCTTCATTCAATCATTCTTTTTAAGATTCAACATATTGTTCCAATTTTGTTAAAATTGTAATTTTACAACTGAAATGTGTCAATTTCTTCGAAATTGGTTTGAAAATTAAAATACACTCTTCATACAATAAGTTGAACTTCAAAAAGTGTACCGGAAGTAGCAAATTTTTTTTTAGCCGGACGAGAGAAATTTTAAAATTTATTGTTTTTTAATGATATCTTTTTTTGCGTAATAGATTTTTCCTTTGTATCTTATGATGTAGGGTGTCCATATGGCTGGGACTATAATGATGCATTTAAAGGGCAGAAGCTGTTTTATTGTATACACATGCACATTAAAATAAAATACAAACGGAGCTGCCATGTAAATTTTTAATTGAAAATAAAATACTCTCAGACAATCAGTTCGGTTTTAGGGAAGGTTTAGGGACAACAGACGCTATAGCTGCCTTAACAGAATTTATAGTCGAAACGGTGGATAAAGGAGACAAGTGTCTAGGAGTTTTCCTTGGCCTTGCAAAGGCTTTTGACTCCGTTCCTCATAATATATTATTATGCAAACTGAGCAGTGTAGGAATTAACTATACAAGTCTTAAATGGTTTGATAGTTACCTATCCAACAGGGTACAAAGTGTCACCATCCAGGGCCTCCAGAGTAAAAGCCAGCATCTCACGTATGGTGTGCCACAGGGTAGCGTTTTGGGACCCATTTTATTCCTCGTCTACATAAATGACCTATGCCAGTTACCAGTAGGTAAAATCATCACATATGCCGATGACACTGTTATAGGTACTATTCAACGGTTCAAACTGGGATTACACATTTGAAAAAGCAAACGAGGGCATGGAAATTGTTAAAAATTGGCTAGGAAACTATGTTGACGCTTAATGTTGGCAAAACCAAATACATGCCATTTAGTATAACAACCAGAGGTCAACCCACTACTAATAAAACTATTGTAATACATGAGTGCGATAGCGTAGAGTCTTGTAACTGTCAGCCTCTACAAAGAGAAATATCTTGGAAATATCTAGGCATCACTCTAGATTGCTTTCTCCGTTGGGATTCTCATATACATAACGTGGCTACGAAGGTGCGAATCCTTGGATATGTTTTCAAAGAACTGAGGAATATTCTGGATTCCAAAACACTAAAAACTGTTTATTATGCTTTATGTGAATCGCTTATTACTTACGGCATAATTGGATGGGGTGGATGTGGTAAAACCCTGCTAGAGCCATTGCAAGTTGCGCAGAAATTTATATTAAAAATTATTCTACGTAGACCATACCGCCATCCCACTAATGAACTTTATTAGGAAGCAAAAGTTCTTGATTGTAGGCAACTTTTTCTAAAAACTTCCCTCTTAAGGCTATTTTTGGACAATAACTCAAATTTAGGAATAATTCAGAACAAGGAAAACCATTTGACAAAGACATTACTCTTTCATTGCGCCGAGATTTTACAATCTGATCAATATAGAAATAAAAATGAATTTGACATTTAGGGAATTCAAAAATAAATTAAAGAAATGGTTATCGAATCACGACAGACTAACCATACATCAAATGTTAGAAATAATAGTATAATAAAACTTGGGTGCACAAATTATTAACATATTTTTAAACATATATGTTCAGTATATTTTAACATTCAACTAACTACCAAAAATTATTTGACCTTGACAATGAATTATACTTTTTAGACAAGGTATTTTTATATTAAATCCTATATTACTTAACATATATTAAATATTAATGACTGTTTCTTTCTTTTCTCATATATAACTTTATTTATATTATTTAATCGAATTTTATATTATATTTATTGCGGATTAAATAATGGAATTGCATTTTATTTATTATATTATCTTTTATTATTTAAAAAAAAAATTTTTTTTTTTAATTTTTATACCGAAGACCATATTTTAGGGCAATTTAGTGTCATTAGCTTTTTACTAAAACTTGTACATTTGTAAGCAACCAAGCAATCAAGCAAACTTGATTGTAATATTGGAGTCCCGTCCACCCTAGAAGGAGCTAGTCCCAGTTGGGTGACAGAAACAAATAAGCAAAAGGTTAAGGTTTTGCCATTCGGTTCCTGTTATTTTTGTAAGCTTATCAATGTTTTATAGTAATTAATTCTTAAATAAATAAATAAATAAATAAATGGAATTCACCGACCGAAGTCGGGCCCACTGTAGTACATACGTACAATACGTCGGTAATACTGCAGTACATACTTACAATTGAAGTGTTAACATGGACTAAAACTACAATAAAGTAAAAAATCGGTTTTCACTCCAAGACTCCCGGCAAGTAGCCAAGGACTGATTTTATCTAAATATTAATTTCATAAATAAAATCGATGAGGGCCGATAAAATCTCTCGGCCGGCGGTCGAACCCGGCTGGGTCAAGTTGCAAGTTGCAGGGGATCTCGAGTCCCTGGAGGACCTAGATAAACCCCCCCCCCCCCCCCCCCGGAGGGTTGGGAGCCCATTTAGTTTTGTTGACTATCCGAAAGCCTCTTGTCTGTTACCAGTATATTTGCATAGTCAGGTGCTAACGCGATGCTCTAATGCCTAAAATAAATATTGTCTGTTGTCTATGCCAATCAAAGCGGCCATAGACAAAATATCTAGAATGCTATATTTTGAAAAATCGCCCATCTGACATGTCACATCCGTACTATTCGGTACCTGGCCATAGACATTTCTAAAAGAAATGGACAAGGCACTCAGGGACAATATTATCCAACGGTTACATTTGGGATTGACTTCTTGTCGAGTGTGGTTTGGTTTTTTTTTCCACTCCTTTACCAGCAAAGAGCTACACTTAAGTATGGATATCAGTTATGAAACCCGTTACTTATGTAAAGATGTAGATATCCTGAAAAAGGTGCAGCGAAGGGCAACCAAAATGCCAGTGGGCCTGAAGAATAGGAATTATGAAGAACGCTTGGAATTATGATACTTGTACTGACTACTCTCAAACAAAGAAGACAAAGAGGGTACCTTATTGATACATATACAATTCTCACAAATTATTACTATGGAGTTACATTGTAGAGAGGGATAGAGAATATACACAGATTCAGCGCCAACACAGAAAAAACCTTCAAGGGCACAGCCAAAACCGACCATGCAAAATTTAAATCTAATCCTCTTAAGAACATTCTACAGAATAGAGTGGTGGACATGTGGAATAAACTACAATTTGAAGTGATTAGTGCAAGCTCTGTCAATCAGTTTATGAACATACTCGATTTGTAACTGCTGCTTTACAAGATCTGATCTGGATGTATAACCAAGGCTGCCTGTCCAGAAGAAATAGTGAAAAGAGATCATCCTATCAAATGATATTTGGTGGAACGAGTTTCGAGCAGTAGCGCTCCATCTACTTATTACTTTTTAACCGACTTCAAAAAAAGGAGGAGGTTAACAATTCGGTTGCATTTTTAAAAAAAATGTTTGTTACCTCAGAAGTCCGTCATTTCTGAACCGATTCGTAAAATTCTTTTTTATTTTATTTCAAGAAGAGTCGCCGATACGCCCTTTACCGGGAGAAAATGACAGTGAACATCCCCATTGATTTTATACTTGTATGCAGTTTCTTCATCATTCCGTATTTTCTCTCATCTCGGAATTCGAGGGAAAATTCTAAGTTGGATATCCAGACTTCTTGACTGGCCGGTCCAGCCAGTGCTAATAGGTGACTATAAATCCGAATATTTTACTATCCCGTGGAGTTATGGGAGCTAATGGGCCCTGTTGCAGTTTGGCCACAAAGACCCAGTTGTATAGGGTCAATTAAAAACTATACGGCAACTGCTCTTGAAACATCCATTCGCCCACCCGATCGGGTGAGCAGCCGGGCAAAGGATGCCGTGGTCCGCGATATATTCGGTAGACACCGTATCACCGCTACGTAAGAGAAAGGAGCGCGCAAGCGACCTCGATCCTGTAACCAGCCAGAAGGTAGGAGATATCCTGATGGTCAATTCCAGACAGAAATATCTTTCTGAACTGGTAGTCGCCCTGACTAATGAGGCTGCCTGCTGGTGCCTTTCCCGGTGCCTCGCCGTAAAGCGTTGGCCTCTGACGGGCGAGTGACATAACTAGACTGGACTGTATTCGTCCCAGGGACTCAATGGGCCCTTGCTGAGTTGGCCACGAAGACCCATTCTGTTCAAGGTTGGTCACACTCACGGGTCAACACCCATCCGACGGCCTCCACGCATGAAGTGCGAGCCTGGGTAGACTCTGGCCGTTAGGGTTAGTTTCCCCTAGGAATCAAACTTCTGGCGCTACTGGACGGTCTCCGCACCGTGCGGCATAAGCCAATCGATTGCGCACTCTGACTAACAGTCGGGGGAGTCTGGAAGCAGGTAACACTCCTGGCTATCTCGCGGTTAAGGCGTTGGCCTCTACGGGTTTGTGGCGGAGCTTGACGGTGGACTGTTTTTGTCCAAGTCTTCTGTGCTCACCCCAGGGAGATAGAACGACTAATCGTTAAAACTTCCTGAGGTGACGGGCTCGCCCGCTGTAGTCGACAACTCTAGTTACTGTTGTTTTCGTCCCAAGTCTTCTATGCTCACCTCCTGGGAGACAGAACTATCTAATATGGTTAAAACTTCTTGAGGTGACGGGTTCGCCCATTGTAGTTGACAGCTCTAGTCGCGCCTAATACCCTATATAATCAATGGAATGGAACCCTTCAATGGAATAGACAATAAAAAATGCATTTTATCAGTCCGATTTCAATATCCGCAGTTTGAGGAAAATATTTGTAGAATCATGAACTTTCGGAGCATGATAAATTTTATATTAAACTGATTTTCACCAAAGCGTTTCATTGTAGTCATAGGTATTTAGTAGTAGAAAAAATGAAATATTTTTCATTCGTCTTGCGTCCCCTTTAAATAATACTACATTCGAAAATTTCATATAATTTTTATTTTAAGGCCTTGTACAGTCTTGTCGAATGCAACTATATTACAATAATCTGCATTTACTCCTTCTAAAATACAATAATAAGGCAAATATTATTTATATAGTAAAAATATATTAAAACTATAGCCTAGGAGAATTGGAAAGCACCCTCTTTTTGACGGGTTCTCTATATACAGAAATTGCTCTAAAGCTATATACATGTGACTTGTTTGAAGGAGTACAAAAATTCATAAAATAGGTACACTTATAAATAAAACAATAGTTATCACAAATACATGAGTCTCGTCTCACACGAATATACAAAAAAATCTGTATTTATTTATTTTTATTTACAATAAAATATGATTGGCGGTTAGCTCTCAATTCATTCGAGATTCACTACGGCTAACATGAGATCGCACAACATTTTAAAATGATTGTGTTTCTTTTTATAATAGATAAATAATTATAAAAAAACCTGCATGTAAGCAAAATTGTCTATTAAGGCACAAAAATGCATTATTTTGGCAATTACGAGAGCGGACTTCCAGCTATTTTTAATACGCTCGAAGGCAAATGTGTGATGGCATCGAGATCAATAAAAACAAGGTAGATCCCTCTATCGATTCTCATTTAGATACGGATACATATTATCCGTTACTAGAGATTCTTTCGCGTATAACTTTTCAGGTTTTGTCGTTTCGTCCACTAGCGACAAGTTGATATTGACGTCTTTCAAATTTGATTTCGTGACGTCTGTGTTGATTATTTTCTCTTGGTGACTAGCGTTCTTGTCGGCGTGGCCCTCGTTCGCGATGGGGAATTTGTTTTTGACCTCGTTGTTCAGGCAGTACGTCTGGATGATGGTGTTTCTGTTGTCGTCGTTGAGGACAGCTTTGGCCATCAGGAGTGGGGCCGCCGCACTATGGCACTCGAGCGGCTTTTTCATCACGATCGAGTCTCGACTGTGCGACGGTGAATGAGGAAGATACGTTGAACTGTGGAGAGAAAATGATACATTAAAAATTATGCAAGGTGCGTTATGTTATATATAGTACTCTCTGAGCCAAATTACAAACTCGGCAGACGCATCTATTCCATAGCTCCTGTAAATGGAGTCATCGACTCCATAGTGCGATTACCTGTGTATAACCATTGATTATATAGCATATTAGATTGACCAAGGTCGTGGTAGCAAACGTTTTCGTGCAGCTTGAACTATAAAATCCATTGTGTTTTTGGGTCGGTCCAACTCACGATTCAGCTCCTATTCAGTATTTGTTTGTTTGTTTCTACTCTTTATTGTGAAATTTCACAATGGGCGGGTTTATTGTCATGCGACAATCTCTTACAACCAACCCTATTAAGACGTGTTTATATGTATGTGTGCGTGTAGGATGTGTGTAAGTGTGTGTCTTGTTGCATTCGCTCAACAGGATTGAATAATTCCGTTAATTTTATCGCAACGGAAAATGGTGACCCAGCCGGGAATCGAACCTGGAACCTTACAATGTAAGATCAAGCGACCTAACCACTATGCCTATATACCTATGCTACTATGCCATGTGGCATAGTAAGCACCGGGGCAGTAGCCTCCTCGTGTGGAAGACGACCCTGTGGAAGACTACCTTGGGAAGACTACTCTCGTATCTCAGGCCTCTGGGCTGGTGGATCGGTTTCCGCTGGGGTAATGCCTCCTGGCGCTACTGGATGGTTTGCGCACCGTGCGGCGCCTGTGTCCGAGTGGCCTGTCATAGGTACTATGACAGGCCACTGTCCCCTGAACAAGCACCTGTTTACCATAGGTGTGACAGACAGCCCTCTATGCAGAGGATGCATGGAGTAAGAAGAAACGCCACAGCATGTGCTTATGGAATGCAGGAGCGTGGCAGAGCAACGGGCAAGAATACTACAATCTCCAGCATCTCTCCCGGAGGCCTGTAGCAACCCAAACAGGCTGCTAACCTTCTGGGACAGCCTGGGTTGGCTGGAGTAACATAAATGGAAACATGAGCCACGCACAACGGCCCAATCAAGAGGCCAAGTGCGGGAAAAAGCCCAGTCAAACTAACTAACTAACTACCTATGCTACTATGCCATGTGGCATAGTAAGCACTGGGGCAGTAGCCTCCTCGTGTGGAAGACGACCCTGTGGAAGACTACCTTGGGAAGACTACTCTCGTATCTCAGGCCTCTGGGCTGGTGGATCGGTTTCCGCTGGGGTAATGCCTCCCGGCGCTACTGGATGGTTTGCGCACCGTGCGGCGGTAGCCAATCGGTTTTTGCACTCTGACTAATGACTGAAGGAGTCGGGAGACTATGGAAATATACTGGCAGCGGGGGTGGATGTTGGCTTGTCGTCAACCAGTCTTGAAATGACCAATTGGCTACCTGATCCAGAATTCAGAGCCGGGCAAGAGATGCCAATGGTCCGCATTAGATTCAGACTGAATCACCGCTGAATATAAGGCAGGTTAGAGGTCGCACAAGCGACTTCGAAGAAAGGTTGGATGTATCCGGATGGTTAATTCCGACAAAGATATCCTTGCAACTGGTAGTCAGGGGGCAAAGCTGCCTGCTGAGTATCTTTCCCTCGCTGTAAGGCGTTGGCCTCTGAGAGGCATGTTGGCTTAGCTAGACTAGTGGGTCTTAGCGGCCTAGCTGTATGAGAGTCCATTGTTTCTCCAGGCTGTAGAGCTATATGTGCCCTATCCCTATCAGGGTTGTTGCTGATGCAGGTTTTTTTTATTATCAGCGGATGCTGATGCTGATTTTTTGATATAAATATCAGCTGATGCTGATTTTAATGAATTACCTAAATAAAATATATTCAACTATAAAATTGTAATTAAAATGGATATCTAATATTTTTAAGTATTTTAAATACTGATACTTCTGTGAATTTTAATTATCAGAAACAATTTTTTTATTATACATTTTGAATAGGTAAAGTACCATTACCTAAAATACAAAAATAAAATACAATTGGCGGTCAACCACCCAACTTATTCTGTTAATTAATTAATACAGAAATTTTATTAACCCCTCGAGCCTCAGAGAGACC
Source organism: Micropterix aruncella (assembly GCA_944548615.1). Taxonomy (NCBI): domain Eukaryota; kingdom Metazoa; phylum Arthropoda; class Insecta; order Lepidoptera; family Micropterigidae; genus Micropterix; species Micropterix aruncella. The sequence continues at coordinate 8,784,551 of OX155958.1, forward strand.
GATCGGACTCAAATGTAAAAGCACAGTTGCGCCTCGTTGGGACCGATCGGACTCTAAAGTTAGTATTCTAAAGTTCTAATATGCAACAATTCTATAGTGCAACAACGGTTTGGGAGAAATTAATATTTTGGTCGGCCGCCATAATAAATCAAAAATTTTCATAATTATACATAGTTTTTCAAAGACATGCGCTCGCGTAATCTTACGGCTCAAGGGGTTAAAGTTAAGTTATATTTTAAAAATAATAGCTAAGCTGCCTTTTAAGATTGCAGTCGATTACGGGAAGGCTTATATATAATTCCGGCACTGCTGAATAATCCTTTTTACAAATATTACACTTTGCGGTAAAATATTTCCATATTTCAGTTTTTAATGGCGGAGGCATAATAAAACTAAATTTAAATGATTGGCATAATAAAATTAAAGGCATAATAAAACACTTTAAATGATTCAATTACATAAGAGTGAATATAAGTATAATAGGTTAATATAAGTATAATAAGTCAGATATGAACATATTATTGTTAGTTACCCACTGAAAAGGCACTAGCCTTAGTGGGGAACTGTGACATGTAATTTGTATTTATTTTATAAATAAAGACTACTACCAAAAAAAAAAAAAAAATGCAATGTCTGCATCTGTAATGAGTCAAGCTTGTATCTATTTACTATCATTCGAGCGAACTTCAGCGAACAAGTGCGCATGTGGCTAGAGCTAAGCTCCGCCCTTCAAGGTCATGTCATGAGCAGAATATCAGTAAACAATAAAATCAGCATTGATTAATGCGGATGCTGATGCAAATGCAGATATTTTATTTTATTTTAAACCAGTTGATAGGAGTTCCTACACTTGGTTATGTCAAAAGTAATAAAATAACAAGTGTAATATAAATACCTATTAGGGTATAAGATATGAACGTCGGTATTGCAAGGTATGAACGTTGAACATCCAAGCGCAGATTTTCTAGGTTATATATGTAGAGGAAACAACATTTTCCAATATTTTCAATCAAAATTCTTAAGTAATTTTGTAAAATTTTCTATCTAATTTTCTACATAATCCTAAGTACTAAATAATCAAACCAAAATTGGATAATTTCACAAATTATCATACGGGAAGATATTTTAAAGAAAAAACACAAATACAAAGAAATCAGTAATAATAATTATAGTCAATAAATAGTTAGAAGACGAAAAAAAACGCAATTGTAAAATATTCAATAATAGAAAGAATAAGGAATAATAATATTATTAAAATTTATTATTTAAACCATATTTAAATTTGATATTTAACCAATGCTGATAATCCGCCGATGCTGATATTCACAACCCCTATTGCGATCCTGCAGCCATTCCCTAAAGCATACCACCATACGCCAAACTGACATTAGTCAGATACAACCCTATTGGGAGGATACTGCATTAAGTCAACACACTGACTACTGTGGTAGATATTTCTAAACCGCAGGTTGCTATGCTTGGACTGAAATTAAGATTGAATCTCTCTCTCCTACACAATCATCAATCGCTATTGCAGGTATACTTTCTTATTCAATAAGAATGTATGTATTGATACTTTAAAATTTATGGATTTACCTACCCTGCACAAAATTAAATAATTATATGTATAATCAATTCATGTCAATTTGTGTCACCTTAATTTATTTGAAGATGAATCCATTGAGTCTGATTTGAGAAGTCGAATCGCCAGCGCTACCAACATGAACAAGATTAGGAAGCCGCATATTGGCACTGCGATGGTGGCCGCCTTGAACCAGACTTCTCCATTGGCATATCCTGGAGCGGGTAATTCAGCACTGTTTATAGTGCCGCTGTCATCAATGGAAGCTTCGTTACCGTTTGCGAGAGATCCTGGAAAATAGAGAGAATAATATACATGAAATAAAGCAACAACTGGATGAAATATACAATACCGCTCAAAAGTATTTGGTCACTAACTTTAATATATAAATAAATAAATAATAAATACAAACGGAGCTGCCATGGAATTCACCGACCGGAGTCGGGCCCATCATAATACAATTTTTTTTTTTTTACACTTCTGGGGGGTGAGCAGTGGATTCCGGACTTACGAACCGGCTGTGGTAGGTTTAGGACAGCTGTCTTGCCACATGTGAGCGTTTAACCTTACCACCCATTCACTCCCCCTTCGAAGACATAGAATTTGAGATGCGCAAATCGAAGTTTTAGATAATTTTTCTAAGAAAGAGTTGATTATTTTTCTGGAAAGGCCAAGATCTTTAAAGAGGTGAAATAGAGATTTAGCTGGCAGGCCACGAGCGCCAACTTCCACCGCGTGAAGGTGAACAGTGAAGCCGTTCCGGGTTACGGCATTTGCAAGATCATGGTATTTATTTAATTTGTACTCGTGGTCTTTTGGGATATTTGATTCCCATGGAACAGTTAATTCTACAATAAGAGCCACCTTCCGAGATAGAGAGTAAAGAGTTATATCTGGACGGAGGGCTGTGCATCCGAGACTTTCAGGGAATTTATACTGCTTAGTGACCGAATCAACCTCCAGAATCCAATCTGTAGCTTTCTCGATTATTGAGAAAGGTTTTGTAGTTAAATGTTTTTTGCCTTTAGAGCCATCCCGCACAAACTGAATTGGGGGTTTGGAGGATACTGTCAAACCCTTGTTGGCACGAGCCACTGAGAGACTAATTACCTCGCGAATAACAGCGAGAACTTTGTCATGGCGGTAAGTGTACCGTCCTTGATCTAAGGCCACCTTGCAGCCAGCTAGAATGTGTCTAGCTGTGCAAGGGGTATTGCTACAGAGGGGACAAGAACTATCCTCGGCAAAGCTCCAACGAGCGAGGTTACTGGGGTCTGGAAGTGTATGCTGAAAGGCATTCAAATAAAATTTCAGCATCTCTGGCGTCCAGTCATAGAGCATTACCTTCCAGTGCATTGGAGGCGGAATGCAAAAGTCCCAAATTGATGTCCAATCATTCTGGCATTGAAGGCCAGTATACTGATTATATAAAAGCGTATTTAGACAATTCTTTTTAATCACATTTAAGTATTTCCCCGAAATTAATTTATATAGCTCATAATTTATATAGCAATTTGTTTAACCCCTCGAGCCTCAGAGGGACCGATCGGACTGAAACGTAAAAGCACAGTTGCGCCTCGTTGGGACCGATCGGACTCTAAAGTTAGTATTCCAAATTTCTAATATACAACAATTCTAAAGTGCAACAATGGTTTGGGGGAAATTAATATTTTGGTCAGCGGCCATAATAAATCAAAACTTTTATATTATTATGCGCGCATGTCTTTCAAAGACATGCGCTCGCGAAATCTCGCGGCTCGAGGGGCTAAGAGCCTATTACCTAGTAGGCCATAATCCTTATAATAAAGATATCACACATTAATGAAAGTTATGTTATAAAAGGGTAATTATAACATTCTGGAAATAATTTATTCATTTTATTGTAGGTAGCTCTAATTATATTTTCTTAATAAAGCTTATTTAGGTGTTGTTCGTCTAAATAAACTTTAATAAGAAAATATAATTAGGGCTATCCACAATAAAATTAATAAATTCTTGTCAGATTTTAAAAATTACCCTTTTATACCTTTCATTAATGCCCGATAACCATATTATAACTTAAACTTTGATTTATGACAGATATAAATCTACTTCGGGGAATTACTCAAAATTTGCTTAAAAACAGGATTTTCTAAATACCTTTTATATATTATAAATAGGATAGAAAACGAATTTACCGCGTGAAGTTTGTGGGACCCGACGTTTCGGTGACGTTGCAGCCGCCGTTGTCTAGGGTAGACGCCGTTGTCTAGATGTCAAACAACCGCGATAGTCTTCGACCTTTTATATAAGCAGTACATTAAAAAGGGTGTACCCAAATACTTTTGAGGGGTAGTGTACATGCCTAAATTGATAAAGTCAACTCTCTCGAGTGTCCAAGTTCCAAAAGTCGTAATAAGTTAAAAATAAATTATGTATTTTTAATTCTTAAAACAAATAACAGCGCTATCTAGTGGTTATTGTTGGATTTCATGATATCAATGATGCAAGCCATGGCAAAAAACAGCGCTAGTGTCCAAAATTTTAATAAATACAACTAGCAGCCATGGCATTGACTGACCACTATTATGTATCTTTATTTAAATATCAATATAATATTTTTGGGATTCTATATCTCAATGTTCACTGACCTCCAGGTTAAACGGCTTAACTGATTGACCTCAAATTTGGGTTCTAGACACTTGAGGGGTCAAGTAAGCGGTGTGATTATTATAAAGTGAACTTTTAGTCCCGGGAAGATTCGTACTATAAGATCAACAAAAGAAAGGTCCTCGTCCCTTGTTCTGGGCAGTATTTATACTAGCAAACGCCTTCTTTATTTATCTTGTTTTACAATTGGTTCAGTATCAAAAACGGAATGGGCGGACGAACACTTTAGTTCCTAATAACTAGTTCCATCTTTAAAGCATTTATAACAGTGAAAAAAGCATATATTCAAAGGATTTTCAGTTAAAAAAAAAGGAGAAATGACAAACGAATAACAAAATTATTATATTGATATGCGCTTTGCGGGCACGGGTTAAACCTTGTACATATTATAAAAATAGATATATTTGTTTATTATGTCCTTTATATATATTATTTTTTGTATTGTATGTTATATATGTATTTGTTTGTAGGTATTCTATGTATATTACTTAATTTATACTTAATTTGTAATTTATACTTTGTTCTTTATTTTATTTATTTGGATTTATATCCAGAGTTTTTATTCAAGTTGTATTCTTTCATTTAAAACAAGGAAAAAATACTGTCATTTGTTTTACAAAATTTCACATTCCACCAATTAATCAAAATTTACATTTTTTAGCCTTGCAGAGGAGGGGGTAGGAGTAGAGAACTATATAAATAAACAAACCTGCCACACTGTCGTTTAATCTCAATTTGGTGTTGGGGTTATCGACGTGATTGCAGAGGTCTTGAAAACAGCACAGAAGTAAAGAATTTTGTTTCCCGCCAGGATTGGACGTACCGAACCCGCTGCCTCCGGGAGAATTTTGACATCTTTGTATGAACTCGCCTTCGTTTCTGGAATAATAAAAAACAATGCATTTAATAATTATTTGGATATTCATTGTTGCCTCGATATATTCGAGTCGATATAGTGAAGTCGACAAAATGGCAACATAGACACAATGTTTCCAGTCTACTAATGTATAGAAGACAGTAGGGTAAATAAGCCGGTGCAGCCAGTGCGGCGCACCGGGACATACGTTAGTTCGGGGGGGCAAAATGGAACTTCTTTCTATGATCGACGTTCCATCCAACTCTAATAGGAAGCTAAGGAAGCCGATAAAATGGATGTCTCAAAACTGATCGATGATTTTGCAAATCAAGACGAAAACCATTCTAGCAATTACTTGTTCATATTTTTAATAATACATTAACTACTGGAATGATATTACCACCGATCGGTGGTTTAACTGTTGTGACAATTTGACAATCAGATGCCTTGTTGGGCCGAAATCGCATTGTGAAATTTTGGTTGGAATATCTCATAATATAAGCTGCACTAATAATAATTCAATTCCGCATTACATTTTAAATAAATATTAACGCCGAGCCGCCCGAGGCTAGCCGAGAAACCGCCCGAGGCGGTTGTGTAACGAAACCCATCCGGGTTCATCCACCGGCTAGGAGAGGGTGATTATCAAATTTATTTATTAAATTAATATTCAAATAAAATCAGTCCTTGGCTACTTACCGGGAAATACCATTTTTTAAGTACCACAGTTCAATCAAATAATTAAAATATCATTAAGTAACGAAACCCTTACCGGGTTCGTCCACCGGCTGGGAGAGGGCGATTATCAATTTCATCTATGAAATTAATATTTAAATAAAATCAGTCCTTGGCTACTTGCCGGGAAAGACCGTTTTTTTAGTGCCTCAGTTCAATCAATTAATTAAAATGTTATGGCACAGTAATGTAGAGCAGAATTTTATCTTCATATTCATACGTTTGGTAAAATATTTGACGAAAAATAAAGTGGCAGTTAAGTAAAAACTAAGATGTTTTTTTTTCCAAAAACATTTTAAAACCTCGATAATGAACGGTGTATTTCGGTTAACATTATGGAATTTGTACCCTGTCAATTTTGGTCTCTGCGAAATATTGTAACTCGGATTTCATTGGCTTCCTATTCGCGATCGAAGAAATTTGCATACATTGTCGCTACTCTACAACATACTCAATAACCCCACTTCACCCTTCTACCTCAAGGAGAATTTCCACCCTTTGGGAGGCCACGGTCTTCCACTTCGATCAAGCCGGGATAACACACTCACCATTACGATACATCATTCTTCTGTTTACACGCACTCTTTTACGGTCCATTCTGCTCGTTTGTGGAATCAGCTCCCTCAATCAATCTATCAGGCATTCACCTTCGTTGCATACTTTCAAAAAGTTGTTGAAGAAACATTTATTTTTACACAGCCACTAACCAAATACCTCACTTTGTCCTCACCTTTATCCTTCCCTGGGCAACCTTAGCATAAGTTACTGACATATATTTGTATGTTTATTTTAAATTTAACTTTACTACTTCTTTGTGTGTTGTACGGTGAAAATTAGGAATTATTTTACCAAATGGTTGACTGTAAGATATCGCTATAGCGATAAGTCCGCCATTGTGCATAAATTGCTTTTTTTATAAAACCAGTGTAATATTCATTAAGTTATGTTTTTATAGCACAATAACGTTATTCTATTATATTCTATTCTATTCTATTTCATGAGTTCTGATTAATGAACACATATATGTATGTGTTTTTATTAAGCTATTGCATGCCAGCGCGGCGACCGAATGAAGAAATTTCTTAACGAAAATTAATGATTTTAAACTGATAATTACGTCTAAACGAGTACTGCTCACGATTCGAAAAAAATATATGTTAAACAAGAACATTTTCCTAATATTCTTAGCTTTGAATATTTTAGATTTTGTTTATATTACATAGTGTAATTAATTTGTGAAATTAGGTCTAACCGAACACAAAAACGACTACTACGCAAATACTATCTGGCGTATTATTATGAAACCTGCACCATTTTAAAGATAATTTAATTATCTATCTTTTATGTACGATTTTTTTCGAATAGTTAAAGAATAATATGAGTTTTTTTTGCTTTATCGAATAAAATTCGTGCGCGGCGCGCTATCGGAAGACGTTTAAATTATTCCGAATCATTTGATTTCGCAGCCGCAAATGATTCGGAATAATTTCAACGTTTTCCGATAGAGCGCAGTTATCTGATATCAGAAAAAATAAAATAAATAAATATTTATAATTGCATAAAGTGTTAAAAAATGCTATGCAATAGCTTTACCGCGGCAGTCCCCGAGTGCCACGCGTATTTTTTTGTATATCAGTTCAGTTCACTTTATTTCAAAAATCTTTCTTTACAGATTGTAGAAACGCATATACTAGACATTAATAAAATGCAGAAATTACCAAAACCTCTCTTATAAAAGAATAGAATCGGCTATTCGACATTTCGATTGTTTACAGTGGCTATGCGACGTTGTTGTGTACATACATACATTAGTAATTAAATTCTAAATATTAAATTGCAATTAATCATGGTAATTCTATAATTAAGTCAATGTAAGAATTAAAATAAACCGTTAAATATAACCTATAATCGAAATAATGTTTTTAATCAAATAAAAGTACAAATTTTCATAATAAATGAGTAATACAATTATGATTTTATGACAGTTATGATAAAAATGACACTTACAAATTTAATTGTTGTTTTTTTATAGTCATAATGGGCTCGATTGCGTTTCTTTGTGAACTATAACTGATATTAGTTCAGGCGAACGAGATAGAGTGAATGAATGAATGAATGAAAACCTCTTTATTGCACAATAAAAATAAGGTACGATGGCGGACTTATTGCTACATTACAATATCTTTCAGTCAACCAACATGCTGGTGTGAAAAGAAGAATAGGCAAAAAATTATAGCTTAAAATTAAATTTTAAATTATAACATATAATGTGTGTGTATCTAATGTGTGTGTATATATTGTGTGTGTATCTAAAGTAAAAAGTAAAGTATAGAGCAATACGTTAGAGCGGAATATGAAACAAATCATCGTCGATAAAAACTACCTGTCGAACTTATACTCGTCCGAATAAATTTGAATACATTTCGTGCGGTATTAGATTCAGATGCATTATCTTTAATGGGTAGTTGGAATGCTAAAAAGTGACAACCGTTTATTTCACATTCTGCTCTAGCGTATTGCCCTGTCTTGTTCACACGAACTAATTTCAGATTTTAGTTCACGAATAAACGCAATCGAGCCCAATGTCATTTAAAAAATTAAAAAAAACAGTTGTAATTGCGATTTGTTTTTGTTTAACAAGTTGTCGAGGGGAAGTTCGAGGAACCCTTATAGAGATCTCGCGGAACCCAGTTCGGGAACCGCTGGCCTAGAAGATGCTGACACAAGGTGCAAAAGTGGGTTTCACGAAAACACACACGACAGTCGTTGCGGGTAAAGTCCCGAGGTCATCAACCACGAGCGAAATTAACTGTCGGGTTTGCGCCAAGAACAAAACCGGCGAGGTCAGACCGGGTCAAAAACGGAAGAGCGGCTTATCAGTGACCCGGCACCCGCTGGTCACCCGGGTTTATCGTCGCGGACAAGACAAACAAAGCGCATATCAAATGCGGACAAAGAGCGCCCGCTCACGTTTTTAATGTAAATAGTGAAAGTAGGTGCGCAGAGATTGATAAGGACTGAAATAATGACCAATTAATTATAATTCAAATGCTTCGGGAGACTCTTTTCGTGGTTTTCGACCCCGAGCTGAGTATGTATCTACCTAGTTGCTAAGCGCACCGCTATATATGATTCAAATTCAAAAGAGAATGGACATTTTGGGCCTACTTTTCCAATAGATGTAAATCACATACCAATAGAAAGATTTCTTTATGTAGATCATTCATTACTAGAACGACTGATCTCAATTATGAGAAGTTTCTAAGTTATATCCAAATAAATATGGCTAATTAAGTACCTATACCTAGGACAGTGGTTCCCAATTAGTTTTTCCTGCGTACCACTTCAAGAAAGATCTCAAACTCGAGTACCCCTTATTGCACAAAGACCTAAACATCGCCTACCTCCCACCCGTGCATAAATAAAAAAATGAAATCAGTTTTTTTAAACATTTACTTAGTACTGTGAGGGACCACCCCTCACAAGACTCCAAATTGTTCGGTGTGAGGTGGTGGTATCAACTTACGAGTTATCTCCGTATTGAAAGGCGGGTTTGAATGAAGTAGAAGGAATTTATTGAATGAAGGTTTGATATTGCCAGTTATAACGCTTCCCGAACAGTTTACGTTGACGCGAGTGTATTGATGCGCGACTGCGGTTACGAGGATATATGGATGAGGATTGTATGTGTGCTCCTAGTATCTTGTACTGGGCACTGCTCGAGTCTGTGGGATTACAGACTGATGCTTCGTGACTAGGGAGGATAAGGAAAGGAAACCAAGGAGCCGGATTCGTTGACACACCTCGTGAGAAAGGTACCTACCGAATATGCTGTCGCAACCTTAGGGGAAGGTGATCACTCGGGGAATGATAATTTGGTTGCTTTTTCGTCGGTTTATATAGGCCGATAAATGATGCAATCCAAAGTATTCCGAGTAAAAGTATTGTTTCATCGTGCTGATTGATGGCTGCACGGGTTAAAATAATAGCTGAGTTGTGTCAGTGTATTTCACTGGAAATCGATGCATTTGTTGATCACATGTAATGGACTTAAGGTCCGTTACAGTACTATCAAAATACAGTTGATGACGGTAAAAACCAGTTTAATGTGACAAATGTGCACGTTCTTCTTTGCACAACTCTAAAACAACTCAGTCAAGAGATTGCCACGCGTACCCCTTGATGCAACTCCGCGTTGGATTTCCGGGGGTTAAATCCCAACTACATCCCCCCCCTGAATACGTAGGTATCTAAGTCGCGGATCCTCCCTGATTGTCAATTTTTTATTGACTTTATTTTTTGATCAAAAGAACGGGGGGGGGGGGGGAGTTCCCTGTGCCCCCCTCCCTGGATACGTCATTGGCCTCGCCGTAAGGCGTTGGACTCTGGCGGGTTCGTGGCTTTGCTGGACGGTAGGTTTGTGCCGTCTCAAAGTCTTCTACCAGACGATCATTATATCATTAAAACTTCCAGAGGTGACAAGTCCGACCGTTCATCGAAGTCGACATCTCCAAATGTATATCGAGCCTAAAATATTACATGCTTTATAATGTTGTTAATCCAAACATTATAATACAAATAAAGATGTTTGAACGTTGTCATCATCATCGGTTCCGGTGTGGTTCAGAATTAAATGAGTTTCTCTTACCCGTCAACAATATCGTGTAGACAGCCGTGTTTAGCCGCTCTGAAGTCCAGTTCTAGTTCGCTGTAGCATCCCCCTCCGAGGGTCGCCCTGCACATGTATCCTTGGGCGACGCAGGCTGGCTGGTTGCAGTAGCATCGGACGTCGGCTGCCGCTCCCGGCGTTCGTCCATACGCACCTCCTGAAACAATGGACACATTCGGATTATAGCTTAATACGCCAGGGCAGTGGTCGGCACTTTTAGGAAACAAGTAAATATATTAAAAGGATAAATTAGTAGTAAAAACACATTAAAAAACAGCTTTTATTAAAATGCTCTTTCCCGAGCCAACCCTGGGTGCAGCAGCCATGCCATAGTGGAACTTAGAACGTGCTATCATAATTGAGTACTATACAGAATTTCGTGTTTGTACTATTGACCGTTGAGGAGTCCCCTCGTTGGAAGTCAACCCTTGGCGCAGCAGCCTTATTGCGGTGAAACTTAGAACGGGCTATCATAATTAAATGCGTATACAAAATTTCGCTTCTGTGCTGTCGACCGTTAAGAATTCCCCTCGTTGGAAGCCAACCCTGGGTGCAGCAGCTCTGTCGCGTTGAAACTTAGAACGGTCTATCATAATTGAATGCGTATACAAAATTGTGTGTCTGTGCTGTTGACCGTGGGAGAGTAGCCTCGTCGGGAACCGATCCTGGGTGTAAAATCAGGTCATGCTCACCATAAACAATGCATTGTCATCGGAACTGAACCAACAAGTAAAATTTCAACTTCATAGGATAAGAGGAAGTGGTTCTAATTCAGCTTGCAAGATTTGGCCTAAACAAACTAGCATACAAACTAACAAACATTGCAAGGTAACAAAAAGTGAACTACTGTATTTATAGTTATTTTTATTACGGTTTTTTTAATGAAGTATTTGTGGTTTATGTATTTATCCATGTAGATACATATATATTTTCGGAATGTACTTAATCAGACCTTTAAATTGACACTAAACACGATATATTTGATAATTTATTGACATTTGGAGATTTGGACATTTAGACAACTGTTTACTTGATATTTTGAGAGTTAATGTACCCTATGCCACTCGGGATGACATAACGGTTCTAACAATACCAAATTTGTTTTTCGAGGTGTAGAAAAATATTCAACTCCTTCCTAGAAAAGGTGATCCTTGCTTCGAAGGGGGAGTTGGTGGCTGGTAAGGCTCATATGTGGCAAGACAGCCGTCCCAAACCTACCACAGCCGGCCGTCAGTCCGGAATCCACCGCTGAAATTTCCCAATAAATAGTAAATACAAACAAACGAAGAAATATAAACGGATATACCGCGTAAAGTTTGTAGCATCTGACGTTTCAGAAATGTTGCAACCGCCGTTGTCCAGGGTAGACTACCCTGTTAAACAACAGCGATAGACTTTGACTTCAGCCATAGACAAATCTATCGTAACTACTAAAATGTCGAGATTCATCCCAAAGTATGACGCGATACTTTCTCGGATCTCGCAACCGTAAGATGATAAGAAAGAATCTAAAAAGAGAGGACTGAATTTTGAGGGGCACTTCAAAGAGCAGCGGCTGTGCTGTACAAACACCGATGAAAAGTCGTAATATTTTTAATCAACATTCTCAGTATTTTCTGCCGGACAACAGGTGATCATAACTTCGATCGAGGAGAGACAGGGAGAGAAAGAAGCGGAATGCAAGAGAGTGACTGAGAGAGAGAGAGAGAAAGAGAGAGAACGACGCAAGCCCAGCCGCGTAATCGGAATTGAAAAATTCTATTTGTACGCTGAGCATCTCACAATAAATAAACGAGTTTGAGAGCGAGCCTGTTGAGGCTACACGTTGAGGCACGAGCCGGTCGAATACATATATCGGAACGATCGGAATATTCGCGGATATTCTTAAAGTTCACTTAATGCTCCCGCTAGAGAGCGACTGTTCCTGAAAAGTGTGAAGTGAAGAACGCAATTCTAGCGAGCATCCCCACGAAGCTCGGTGTGTTAGGATAGAGGGAGAACATACGAGGGGAGTTCATTATACTCTAAGCCTAACGTATTTGTAGGTCATAAACGTTTAATATAGCGCAGTTACTCGTATACACCTTCATTTTGGCGTTCTAAAGGTTGTATTAAAAGTCTCATAAAATCTCGTGTCTGCGTCGTAAGTTATTCGAGGTCGGGTCACAAAAAACAGTTTTTCGCGATTATCTAGGTTTATAGAGCTCCAATGATGTTAATATTTATGATAAAAATTGTAGAGCATAAAATTTGCGACAAATTTTGTTACAAACCTGTTTTCATGTGCTCAACCGTTTTTGAGATAGAGGGCGGAGAGCAAGCAGCGTTCAGCCATATCTCAAAAACCGTTGAGCGCACGAAAACATGTTTAGAACAAAATAATTGCGAAAAACCGATCTTTGGGACAACTTTTAGAGCGCCGAAATGAAGGTGTATATGAGTTTCCAGCTTGTTATCTCTCATTCCGAGATGAAACTCCTAATATGACTGGACTGGACATGCTCATTTTTCGATGTATCTTCCTTGGACTGCAATGCGAAGCATTGACTCAGCTACAAAACATAATCTATTTATCCCTTTCAAGCATCCTCGCGCGAAACTGTGTTTGAAAAAGAACGTCAAGAAATAGTTTGCCAATAAATGATTATGACTAAGCACACTTATGAAATATCCACGGGACCCTACCTTGTAAAAACCAATCGTTCTGGTATAGCTTTTGTCTCGGTTCATGTACGTAAAAATCGAGTGCCGAAAGAAAACACTAACCCTGTTTTATTACATTGGATTGCAAAACTTTCACCCTTCTGTCGATAGGTGTGCGCGAGCCCTCGCCGTGGCATCAGACGGCTGAAGAATGGACACAAATAGGTCGCTAATTAGGCTGTTGATTCGGCGCAGGTAGCAGGGATTATTTGTCATTCCCCATTATGCCCTTTATTCGGCGGAACGGCGTTGAGTATTTTATCCATTCTGTGGCCGAAGGACCTTTTAAAGGGCGGCAAACCCAAAAAGAGGACTTTTAATCACTCGTTCAATGGCGATACGATGACGTGTTTTATTCATGATTACACGAAGGGGATTTGTTGATGCCGTATTGACACATCAAAACAAAGTTTAGGTTACTTGTACCAAACCGACCTTTGGTAGCAAATGGTTTCGCGCAGCTTGGGCCACAATATCCGTTTTGTTCTCGGATCGGCTGAATTCACGATTCAGCTCATATTCGGAAGCCTCCTCGCGCGGAACGCTACCCCGGGTACGACTCTCGCGTCTCAGGGCTTGAAGCTTGTGGACCGGTTTCTCCTGGCGGGATTGCATCCCGGCGCTACTGGACGGTTTGCGCACCGTTCGGCGACGCCAATCGGTTGTGCACTCAGACTAATTGCAGAAGGAGTCTGGAGAATGTAAATATACTGTTTCCTAAGCAGCGGGGGTGGATGTTAACCTGTTGTCATGCCACTCTTGAAATGACCTTTGGCCACTCGATCCCGTGTGGCACTACGGGCAAAGAACGCTCAGGTCCGGGATAGATTCAAACTGAATTACCGCCGTAATACAAACAGGTAGAGGTGGCGTAAGCGACTTCGGACTCATAACCAGTCAGGATGATGGAGGTATCCTGAAGGTTAATTCCAGACGGAGATATCCTACCAAAACCGTGGTAGATAGAGAGCAAGGCTGCCCGCTGGGTACCATTTCCGGTGCCTCGCCGTAGGGCGTTGTGCTCTAACGGGCTGTTGGCGAGGTAGACAGTAGATTGTCTTGTCTCTAAGTCTTCTACGCTCATCCCACTGCTGAAAGAACGATTACATATCGTTATACCAGCCTGGGGTGACGGATTCACCCATTGCAGTCGACACCGCCCTACTGTACCAAACCGACCTGAAAAAGTCTCAGAAATTCTTGCCGGGTGTGTAAAGGGGGGCCCATCGCGCCCAAATGAGCGATAGTTTCGGTCGAAATAAACTGCAATAACCCGGCTAAAATAACCATATCGCGGCCATATCGGTCTCGTTAGAGGAAAGATATCATCATAGACATATCATAGACATCATAGACATCATAGACATCATAGACATAAAGACATATCGGTCTCGTAAGAGGAAAGATCTGTGTTTGTGCCCTTATTATACCGCTACGCGGACAGACGTCGCGAACTGCGCACACGCAAAGTGAACCCACGATTTTCAACTTTCCGAATTCAACACGTGTCCATCAACGGGCTCATATCTCAGATACTGATATCCGATTCGAGTGAGCCACGCATTTTGTTTTGAAGAAGAGTGTATGTGTTCATCTCACCCTACGCACCAAGAATCTCAAACACACGGGAAGAGACTGCCAATCTGATAAGGTTAATAAATTTCTCGATTTTTAAAAATGTCGCTATATATGGTATCAAATTATAACAAAAATATATAACAAGAATAATAATTACAAAAAATAAAAGAAACGACTGCAGTTACAAAAAGTGAACTGTTGTATTTATAATTATTAGCAACAATGTTCGCGGTGCTTTACAGAATAATGTTCTTCGTTGAAACAGAATATTCGTTAAAACAGAATGCAATTTACGGAAGCTCTGTTACGTTCCCGTCGTCGTGAGATTCCTCTACAAACACTCAGTGCTTAAAGTCAGTCGTCAGGCCTTGTCCAATGGTCGTGACGTGTTCCGCTGGGCAATTCCCCTTTGGCGGGGCTTCACGCTAGCCGGGCCCAGGAAATATTTGTGGTATATATATATTTATCCATGTGGATACATATATATTTTCGGAATGTACTCAATCAGATCTATCATTTGATACTAAACACGATATTATATCTCAATTTATTGTCATTTGGACATTTAGACAATTATTTATTTGATATTTGGAAAGTTTAGGTACCCAATGACACATAACGATTCTAACAATACCACACAATTCTAAATCGGTTCAAGCGTTCAGAAGTTATGGCGGAATAAAGAAACGGAAAACGTACATACATAAAGCCTGAACACAAAGTGTAAAAAAACGGGCACGAATGTGTAGAGCACAAAATTCCAAAGAGGGTTGACATGGAGAAAGCCGGGGCCGAATCCAAAACCATCGTGCAGTACCGCCGCGAATATAGCCAACGTAAGTTCGGACCATAAAAATAACAGAATAGAGAACGGGAGTGCGAAGGCGGGCTTTGAGTAAATGCCATCACCGAATAGAAAGAGATAGGGGCATGTGGGGCCCTCCTCTATCCTTGTCTAGTTGCGCATGCGCGTTTATCCATAGCATAGCAGACTTATGGCGTCGAAGCGTCGCCATAGTGATATATACGCGTTGCCATAGTGATACATGTACGTGTCTCCGTGCGCGACTAGACAAGGATGGAGGGGTTACTATATGCTGCTGTCTCTTTCTATTCGACTGACGCATCCTCAGGTTGCTCGCGGGGTCTAGTAGTTATACGTCAATGTTTCGGACACAAACGGCACCTCTAACGAGGCAACTGGTGCATCGATACTTGGACGTGAAGCAACTGCTAATTTCTGTTTTCCGTGCGTAAAATTCAAAATGGCTCATATTATCTGCCGATATTAACAAATTAAATGAGTAAACACAACTGGACAAACCTCCGATGTGGAATTGGAGCAAAGAATAGAAATAAAGAGATGCGGATTTAAGATCATAACAATGTCTACTAATTATTTAACATAAATTACAAGGAGATATCAAACTATACTCTATTATACTAAAAACTCGGGGATTGAAATGACCCAGGAATGGATCTAAATTTGTTTATTTATATAGGTATGTGTAGTTCTGATGAAAGCATGCCGGGCTGTTGATGAAGTGTGGTAGCTCATAGCTGGTTTGTGTATAATATAATATTTGTTTAGGAGGAACAGAACCGGTTGCTTCAGACCTGCGGTCGTCGCGTCGGCCGGTACATTAAATAATATTTTTGTATAGCTCTCTCAAATTAAATATTAATCGACGTCTGTTGGACCGCGGACACGAGCTCATTGAGACTGAGTGCATAATAAGTTACTATATTTTATGGATATACATATAAACCGTGTTGCGTACTATTTTCGTCAATATTTTTTTAGAAAAATCACGTTTATTTGGTACGAAGCCACGACGAGAGGTTGACTGTAATAGACGATACAATCGGTTGTATCACCCCAAGACTTCCCGGCAAGTAGCCAAGGACCGATTTCATGTGAATATAAATTTCATTAAAAAAATCGATGACCGCCCTCTCTCGATCGGCGGACGAACCAGTTTGGGTTCCGTACCATCTGTTCGCCCTTAACCGAAAAACGAGCATCGCCGCCCGAGGCGTTAATATTTGATTAAAAAGCAATCGAACAATCAAGCAACTTTGATTGTAATATTAGAGTAATATTAGAGTCCTGTCCACCCATGAACGTGCTAATCCCAGTTGGGTGACAGAAACAAATAAGCAAAAGGTTAAGGTTTTGCCATTCGGTTCCTGTTATTTTTGTAAGCAAATCACTGTTTTAGAGTAATCCATTATTAAATAAATAAATAAGTATATTTGCATCAGGCGATAACGCAATGCTCTAATGCCTGAAATAAATATTTGGCCATTTGGGATTGACTTCTTGTCGAGCGTGGAATGGTCTTTTTTCCCACTCCTTTACCAGCACAGATCTACACTTAAGTATGGATATCAGTTATGAAACCCCCTACTTATAAGTAAAGATGTAGATATCCTGGAAAAGGTGCAGCGAAGGGCGTTACAAGGCTCATAAAGACCTTAAAAAAGCCCCACACAACAAATAAAAAAAAAACAAATCAATGTTTTATAGTAATAATAATAATAATAATAAACTCTTTATTTGCACTTAAAAAGTATACAAAAAAGGCGAGCTTATTGCCACATGGCAATGTCTTACAGCTAACCTAAACATAGTGGTACATGCGCGCATTGTGAAAATAAAGATTATTACATAACATTCAGACAAGTGGAAGAATTTAAGACTAATAGTGCCCGAGGAGAGGAAATTGGGGGAGGAACAGGAGAGAAAGGGAAGAACTGGTTACTTCTTAGAAAGGTAGTAATCCTTAAATAAATAAATTATTAATTAATTCTTAAATAAATAAATAAAATAAATAAATAGCGGAATAAAAATATTATTAGTGTAGCTTGCATAAGAGATATTCCAACCAAAAGTTCACAATAACATTTTGGCTTAACATGGCATCTGTGTGCCAAATTTCAAGTCTCTAAGCCCAATATTTCGATATTAAAACATTACTAGGGCATCCCCTGGTGGACCGATTTCAACGACAGCCTTATCAGCTCTTGCCATCACCCGGATGGCAAGAGCTGCATGCCAAATTTCAGCTCAATCGTTAAGCGTCTTGGCGCTGTCGTGGAGGAATACACACAGGCAGACACACAGAAGCGCGTTCACAACACTTTCCCATTTCGTTGGCTGGTGGGCCGGGAAAGTAAGAATATGTTGTAGTCGTTTCCAGTTTTTTTTTGCTCGATTTATATTCCGTGATATGAAAAGTACGCGCGTATATAATCGATTCAGTCGGACATGTCGGCGCACTTAATATTTTTTTCAATTACCGTAAAACCAGTCCAGTATCCGCCGGAATGCGGGATATCGACGCCACTTCGTGAAATCGTGAAATAAATTTAATAATCGAACACAAACAGCGAGGCGTTTACTATACGGTGCCTAGTTTCCAGCGCTTTCGATCCCTTTCAAATCAAATCAAATCAAATAATTTATTGTCCTAAAAACTAATACATAGATGTCTATACAGACAGTTGAATTACATTTACATTTGGCCGTGATATGATTAAATTCTTCATTAATGATCAAATTCTTCTATTAATAATAAAAACATAAAAGGTGTTCGTAAGAATAAAGAAGGTATTATTGTAGAATTAAATCGAGTCTCACCATTTAGTTTACCAGTTAAAAACACACAGTAATTAATTCTTTAAAATACCGATAGAAATAAGTTTTTTTTAGTATAAAATTCATAAATAGAATGTCAAAAATAACAAAAAAAAATGTGACGATTGTCAAAAAGTAAAATAAAATGTTTTAGTGATTAAATTGCAAATAAAAATAGTCAAGATATAATTAATATGTGCCTACTTAATAATAGAAATAGTCCATACATTTTAGTCAAATTGAAAATCGATTAAAAACATATTACAGAAAGAGATATAGTCGAGATGCATACAGTTTTTAGAGATCGTTAATGTCGTACAATTCTCTTTCAATGAGATATAATTTGAGTTTATTTTTAAATTGGAACATTTTTCCAGTAGCTTATTGTAGCATATAATTCCGACGTAGTTCGGATCCCTTTTAAAAAGTTCTAGATTTGGACGAGGAAGAACTTGCCGACTAGAAGTAGCCGACCGAACTAGAAGACTACTTGCCGAAGTCTTTTCTGATTTAACTTTCCTGTCCAACCAACCGTTGAGGAGGGAAAGTATTGTGAACGCAAAAAAATCGAGATGAAGACGGAAATATAATAACCTCTACTAAATATCCCCACTGAGACGATTAAGACCTTTTCCAGATGGAAGTCTGTTTGTGTGTATGTCTGTCTGTCTCCACGATAGCGCCCAAACGCTTAATTTGATTCAGCTGAAATCTGGCATGCAGGCATCATTTGGTCATGGCAAGAGTTGAAAAGGTTGTGGTTGAAATCGGTCCTCCGCCTGGGGGCAACCTAGTCATATTTCAATATAGAAATATTGAACTTAAAGACTTGAAATTCGGTACACAGGTATCATGTTGGATGACAAATAACACTGTGAAGAGTTGAAAAGATTATGGTTGAATTAGGTCGACAAGGGGGGCCCACTAGTCATAAATCATCCTCGAAATATTCGACTTGAAATATGCCTTGTTGGGCCAAAATCACATTGTGTAGTTATTATTGGAATATCACATATTTAGGCTGCATTAATAATATTTAAATTCCGCCGTACATTTTAATCAAACATTTACACCGAGCCGACCAAAACTAGCCGAGAAACGAACCGCGCCACCAGAGGCGGTTGTGTAACGGAACCCAAACAGGTTCATCCGCCGACCGAGAGGGCGCTCATTGATTTTACCTATTTATGAAATTTATATTCAGATGAAATTAGTCCTTGGCTACTTGCCGAAGTCTTGGGGTGACACAGCCGATATTTTAGATGCTGCTGCTGGCAACGTTGTGTTTGCTTATAAGGTGGACGACTTTTAAACTCGCTAATGGAAGGTGTAGATATAAGCCATAGAATGTCCTGTTGCGATTAGCCTTATCTTCAGGGACGAAAATAATTAAAGAGGCAGACGGCGACGGATGCAGGTGTGTGTGGCCTCTAGAGTTGGCAGGTTGGAGAAGTGTTGCAGAATTGGTGTTGCCAGATTGAGTGGGATTTTAAGAAATTTGGTATAGGATGGGTTTATTTTCTCATACATATTATATATTACAATGTAATACTCTGCTTATATAATTGTATATATTATTACCTATTTTTCTACTTAACATAATTTGAATATAATGCAAAGTTTATAAAAAAAAATTTTGTTTAGCAAATTGCATATTTTTTTCTACTTTTTTTTATAGTTTTAATACACACATTGTTATTTAACACACATTGTTATTAAATATAGTTTTAACATAAACATAGTTTTAAAACACATTGTTATATTAAATCCTTTGTTAGATTTAAAAAGTCTCTGAAAATTGGAATCAAATGCGTCAGTTCGCGCGCCAACAAACAAATGTTAACTTTGTTAACTCAGCACAGCCAGATACAGACCTTATAGATCTAGTTGGTTGTGCGATTTCGACTCATTTCGGATATGCTAGTACATTTATATGCATAGAGCTGTTTTTTCTCTACACTAATGTTTATTTTTAACGATTTTGCATATATAATAGTATGTATGTCCATGTCTTTTTTTGTACATTACTTTATAAAAAAAAAAAAAAAAAAAATTTTCAAGATAGGGAGACGGAGAGTCCGGCGATTTAGTAATTTTATCTTGATTACAGGCTCTTCGTCGTTGAAGAACTTTTTTTTTATCTCTGACCTGAATTGCACACTATTACTCTTTACAACGTTTCGCATTTTGTTAAAACGTTTTTCGTATTTATGTTGCGGTTCACCATCTAGTATTTTAATTATGTTTTCCCTGGTCAATATCATCCAATATTATCACCACCAGGCTCTCGGAGCTGGTAGCAGTTTAGGCAATCGAAATTTAATGACCAAATATATAAAAAATAAGTGTCAAAAGACAGTATTTAATTGAGTGCGAGAAAAAACATAAATGAGAAAAAAATATTTATTTTATTTATTTCTTTATTAGCGTATTACTAATCAACATTACAGTAAAACCAAGGCATTGAAAAGTAAAATTAATAAAGATATCACGGTAATTATACAAACAGAATGACACTTATAACACTAGCTATCAAATAAGAATAAATAATTAATAGCCTGCAATTTAAACGAGTCAGGGTTGATGGTAAAAATATCAAAATCTGGTGCCATCGAGTGAATTTCATTTAAGAGCCGCAAAGCACGCGCTAACAAGTTCCACCTCGTAAGGTTAGTGCGCGAGAACGACTCCGCGAAAAGATGGTGCGATCGAGTACGAAGATAATTATTTGGTACGAAAAGATCCACCTTGGCTAGTAAGCTAGGGTTATCAGTTTTACCACGAATTAGATTCAAAACATAGTACATTCAACATTTCTCTTCTGAGACAGAGAGAATTGCCTAATGGTACTCATACATATTGCCTGATGGTACTCATACAGGGTGAGTTTGAGGTTACCAGCGTCCTTAAAGTGGATGAATCAATACGAGCAAATAAGCAAATTGTGATTTTTAAAAAATGGAAAAAAAACAAAAAATATTTTTTTTGAATTTTCGCCAATCGACTTTGTTTATGAAATGAATATTGAGATGAAATTAGTCCCTGGCTTCTCGCCGGGAAAGTCTTGGGAGCTCTCTAGACGATCAAGCATGCTTGTCAAGCAACGCGTCGCGGGCTGAGAGGGGATCGTAAACCGCAGGAAATATGCATTAATTTTTATATTTATGAAAAATGCCTTATTTTGTAGTTTATATCCCGGAGTCACGTTAATTAGACGTAATTGATTGATGAATTACGTGACTCCCCGGTATAAAACTACAAAATTAGGCATTTTTGGTAAATATTTTTAAAAATATTTGTATATTTCCTGCGGTTTACGATTCCCTCCCAGCCCGCGACGCGATGCTTGAAAAGCATGCTTGATCATCTAGAGAGCCCCTTGGGTGACACAACCGATGTTTTGTAAAAAGGCGAAGCTGGCAACGCGATCCGCCTGTGTTTGTCGTCGTATCCCGCCGGGTCCGCGTTCGCGATAACGAAATGAAGAAGGCGGAAATTCCTTTAAAAGCTATTCCATGTCTGCTGAGGGTTTTTTTTCGTTCATTAAAAGAAGCGATATGCCCGGCCTGGTCGGGAGATGCATTTCCCACAGGGACCCGGGGCGCATTGGATGCATCAACCTCATTCTAATAAACTGCGTAGATAGGCATACCATACATTATTATCAGAGGCATTATGCGTCTTGTCTGTCATGGCTTGAGGTGTTCTTTTATTATATTTATTTATTTAATGCTTGCACAAAAGATGTTGTTAAAATGTCACTGAATTCACTGAGAAAGATCATTGAAGAACGACAGCTTAAGATCAACAAAGCTCAAGTAACAAACGGCACTATCCGCATCTAACGGGGCTTCTTAGGCCTGTATCTAGCTAGATGCTCAAATTGTGATATAAAAACATGAAGTAATAGGTAGTATTTATATTAATATTATTCGAAAAAAAGGAAAATAGACAAAGAAGTTAAATAAGAATAAGAATAATTTATTTTCGGAAACCCGATCTGGGTATAGAAATTACATATCTAATGGTATTTCTACAAATTAAATTATATTTCAACGTACTCATAAAATTATAAAAAAGTCTATAAAAAAACTAATAATTGAAAAAAAAAACATAGAAATTCAAAAAATCAATAACAAAGACATAAAAACTAGAAAAATAAAAAACAACAGAAATAATGAGAAAACATAGAGAATCAGCAATTCAATAACAAAAATATATAAAAACTAGAAAAATGGAAAGCATCCAAAGAGTTCTACATAAACTACATTTAATAAGAATCAAACTAACATTAAAAAAATACGAATAAAATTATCAAAATATAAAAATCAGAAATTTAAATTACAAATATAAAATCAATTAAAAAATAATAATAATAATAAAATATCTAAAAATATTCAAATTTAAATAATTAAATTAGGTAAAAATAATTATAATCAACGTAATGGATAAAATAGTAACCCTCCACTCCCCCTCCATATCGATATGTTTTGGTATTAGTTTGTCGTTTGTACATTTTTGAACTAAAAGATCGATTTGATTAAGGGAAGATCTAAAAGTTCACTGCTCGGACTAAAAGTTCACTTTTTATGAACTACAACGCTTACTTCACCCCTCAGGAGTCTATGTTACAAATTTCGATTCAATCGGTTGCGCCGTTTAACCTGGAGGTCGGTGACCATAGAGATATAGAATTCCAAAATTATTATATGGATAACAAAAATATGTTTTGATAAAAACAAAATATATATGGATATATAATACCACATTCTCCAATTAATCCTGCAAGGAAAGGCCGCCGAAGACTTGGCCGAAGAAGAACCCGCTGGTTACAAAACCTTGTTGAATGGTTCAACTCAAGCACCACCGAGTTGTTCCGCGACGCAACATCACGGGGCCCAAGTGGCCATAATAACTGCCGACCTCCGATAGGAGATGGCACTTTAAGGAGTAATAGAAATAAATAATAAATATTTACCCATATGGCTTGTTTGACAGGATGTTTTCTACTCGTCGAAGACCCTTTCGTTTGTAAAGTGTTTTTTTAGGCTACTAAATCGTAATAAAAAAAAATATTTTTTAAAGACAAAATAGGTTACATATTCACAGGGCTGGATAGGCTTATCTTCATTTTTCTTAAGTCGATAGTCGCTAATAATAGGGTATTGGTTCCTTTACAACGGTGTGATTGCTCTCGCAACCACAAAATAAACCTCAACAACATGTAGACTACACAAGTCACTACGAGTAATGCATGTTGATTTGAGTTGTGAAGTGTAATTTTATGAATTAAACTTCAGTCGGTTAAGATTTCAGTGAAGAAAACTAAAAGAAAACGGTTGAACAGTATAGAAATTGGTGGACTGCAGCGACATATAGTGGAGAGTTACAACAAAAAGGATAGCGCGAAATTATTATCCGGGCCCAAATACCTATGTATACCAATTAGGTACCTATGTATACCAATTACGTAATCACGTTTGTGGAATTTTCGACCCCCCCTACCCTCTCTCATACCAACAGACGTAATCAGCGGCCTCAACCCCCCCCCCCCCCTTCCTAGGATTACAGAATCAAACGAATTAGCAGAAAATCTGAAGAATCGTGAACCTAGCGTTTGTAGACGGTAAGTGCAAAACAACATTTTAAAATGCTTTTAAAAATGTACTTTATTAATTCAAAGTAATTACAAAATCTCAAACTCTTTGGTTTATTTTACAGATCCCAATATTCAGACCGTAGTGGCTGTAAAGACGGTATTACAGAAAAAACTATATTTAAGAATGCATTTAAAAATGCACATTCAATGTGCATTTTTAATCTAGAACAATTTGAAGAAAGTCTAATTCTTTGGATATAAAATTGCGATGCGGTGAACAAAGTTGATTAAGTAATCAGGACGGGAATCGAATCCCTCCCCCCCCTCCAGGTAATCAAGCGTAAGACTCAGCTCCAACCCTCCCCCTCAGTGATTACGTAATACGTGGACGGCCCCTTATTATGGCGATCGGTTGAACGGTATAGAAAATGATGTGCTGCAGCACCATCTAGTGGCGAGTTACAACAACGCGGATACCATAGGAACCTTCTCCATGAAGAAATACATTCATGGTGATCGGTCCAACTTTGTCGACGTCTAATCGGAGCGCCCTAGATGAGAATACACTGAAGAGAATTGAAACGAAAGATTTTTCCACTCGTCGACAAATGATGGGAAGAAAATATATGATTTCAAAGAATACTGTTGTAAAGTATACGTAGTGGGAAGTCCCCTAACGTCGGACGGCACCTAGCGTCGGACACTAATAGTATCTCGACAAGTCGCGGCGCGATCGATACAAAGACGGGTGAAAAGGGTGCGGGGAAGCGTACGCTTTTCCTTTTCCTACGACTTTGTATCAATCGCGCCGCGACTTGTCGAGATACTATTAGTGTCCGACGCTAGGTGCCGTCCGGCGTTAGGGGACTTCCCCCTATATACACCGGGCTGCCTGTGCTTAGTTGTCCGACGTATTAACGTCGGCGCGGCGGCGCTGCGACTCCTATTTGATTTCAATTAAAATTCCGAGCGCAATGAAAACAATGGAGGTCCGCCGTTGTGCTCCTTCTCTTTTCGTCGCCGCCGCTCCGCCGACCGTCCGTCTCCACTTAAGCAGGTCTTATTAGGTCGATAGGACGACGACCTTGAAGTTATTTAGTAAGCGCACTTCGGTGTAATTTCGCGCAAATAAAATATTAATAATTGCATGAGAAAGCGACTGTGAAGAAGTATGTGCCAGCGCGATAGGGCTGCTGCACCCAGGGTTGGCTTCCAACGAGGGGACTCCTCAACGGCCAACAGCACAAACACGAAATTCTGTATAGCATTCATTTATGACAGCCCGTTCAAGTTACACTGTGACATGACTGCTGCACCCAGAGTTGGCTAGGGACAGAGCATTTTTATAAAAGCTTGTTTTTAAAACGTGTTTTTACTATAAACTTATTGACTATTGCTTTTTACCGGGCAACTATGCTGCTCACCTTAGTAAGTCACAGATTGTCCTACCAACTTTGAGGAATATTGTCTGGTCGCTCAGCACCTGCTACAATTCCATAAAATAAGAGGGAGCTAATGGGCCTTGTTGCAGTTCGCCCACTAAGACCCAGTTGTATAAGCTCGGTGAAATGCACGGGTCAACACCCATCCGGCGGCCTCCACGCAGAAGTGCGAGCCCAGGTAGGACTCAGGCCTGCGGGCCAGTCTCCCCTAGGAGTCAACGTTCGGGCGCTCTTTGGTTTCGCACCGCGCTGCGTCATCCAATCGATTGTGCATTCCCACTGGCAGCCGGGAGAGTCTGGAAACAGTAGTTGTTGACCTTACGGCAACTGCTCTTGAAACGACAATTCGGCCATTCGATCCCGGGTGAAGAGCCGGGCAAAGGATACCGTGGTCCGCGATAGATTCGGTAAACACCGTATCACCGCTACGTGAGGGAGAGGACCGCGCAAGCGACCTCGTTTCTCTAACCAGTCAGGAGGTAGAAGGTATCCTGATGGTTAATTCCAGACGAAGATATCCTTCCAAACTGGTAGTCAGAGGGCGAGGCTGCCCACTGCGTACCTTTACCGGTGCCTCGCCGTAAGGCGTTGGCCTCTGATGGGCGAGTGGCTTAACTAGACAGTGTACTGTTTTCGTCCCACGTCTTCTACGCTCACCTCACGGGTGATGGAACGATCTAATATCGTTAAAACTTCCTGAGGTGACGCTCTCGCCCGTTGTAGTTGACAGCTTTAGTATGAAAAATTCAAGTCTACCGCTATACACAGCGCGGTAGTTGACATTTTGTCAATCGGCCAAGTTGCCACCCGCCGCGCCCGCGTCACTAAATCAGGTTGATTTGTTTGGACGCTTAGGCGCCGGTGACTTTTTAGAATTCCCCACTTGACGACTCGAATTTAATTTAGCGCCGAAAATTGCGTTTCGACGTCGCAAACCTGTCTCGAGATGTCGAATGTTGATAAATCGCCTCGATGTCGGAACAATTAATTTAATGACATGAAAACCTATCGATGTCGTTAGCGACGCCTATAATTTACTTACATTCGAGATTGTTGTGTAATATAATAAGATATTTGTAACCTGGAATACGTTAACGGGCTAGTACGGTGACTACATCTTCATCAGCGGGGCATGTACTAACCATGATTTTGAATTAGGTGGGTTTGAAACGTTCCTGAGAGTTAGTTAGCTGGAATTTTACAGAATGTCTCGCTCTATCCCTATATGTATTTCCCGCTGTCTCTTTCACCTACTCTATTTCTCCAGATATTGATATTTTTACCGCCGACCCCCATCTGTTTAAATTACAGGCAATTATTATTTATTCTGTAAACATCAAGAAATATGGCGCAAAACCGTGAAAGCTACGATGTTATAGCAAAGCAGTAGTTACAAAGCAATGCAAAGTTACATAGCATCTCTGTTACGTGGGTCCTGCTGTAATGCTCTGTTTTGAGGAATTTTGGCGGTCTGTCTATGTCTGTCTGTCTTGTCGTTTATCAAGTCACGCTCTGCTCATCCATGACACAGTATACAGATAGTAGCTTCTCTTTGTACAAAATTGAAATCGAAGCGAGCGACGTCACTAAGGGCTCGTATATGGCCACCATATGGCCGCTACTACGAGTTGGGTCGACCAACAAGGCAAACTGGTCATCGTGACCCAAACTGCATGAAACTGTTTAGCCCTTCAACAGGACACCCGCATTCAGGGTGTGTTTTGGCAGATATACGCTACGCAATACAAGTTAACCCCTACAGTAAGCCCTTCAACAGGACACCCACATTCAGGGTGTGTTTTGGCAGATATACGCTACGCAATACAAGTTAACCCCTACAGTAAGCACTGTGCTTATTGGAGACTTAATTTTTCTATTTTTTTTATTGAGATACTTATGATTAGGTATACAGTTCATTGATCACGTAACGGTTGCTTCTTATAATAATTATATTTAATAATTAATATAGGGAGGTTTAACACATCTTACATGACCTTTCTTGCCAATAGCACATCTAACTAGGCAATTTATGCAATTTAAAGAAATTAAATGTTTTTTTTATCAATAAATTATTTGGACCCACCACCACCTGTATATACACATAAATATACAAATTTTATAAAATATATAGCTATGTAATAAACAAATACATAATAAAATTTAATTAAGAATGATAGATAAGTGATACTAAATAAATTGTTGTGCGTTGCGAAGAAGTTCATCAGATTTTACATATCCCTTGTTAAGTAGCCATCTATTAAGGTTTGCTTTAAATATTTTTTTATGTTGGAATAATTTTTAGTGTCTTAACTTAAAATTATTAATTTTGGGGCTATGTAGAATATATGTCTTTAGGAAAATGTTGTCCTGACTGACGGAATTATATATTTGATACTCGCGAACATTCTTGTATTCAGATTAAAACTATCGGCCAGAAATATTGTATTTAATGTAATTGTATTATTTTTGTCGCACTGTATGTTTTCCTTATTAATTAAATAAATAGATATCTGCCAAAACACACCCTTGCCACAGTATACATACAGTAGCTTCTCACATAACAGAATTGAAATCGAAGCGAGCGACGTCACGAGTCTTAAGGGATCGCATATGACCGTTATATGGCCGCTACTCTGCCGACGTAGGTATTCAAACGAATGAGAAATTTGAACCACCTGCACCAGCGCGTAACTCCAACCAAAGGCGTTCGCCGAGACGTATCTCTCTGCTCACTTCCCACGCACCCTATCCCCGCATCGCCCTGCCGCTCGAGAGTGCGCTTACTGTTCTAGTAGTAGTAAAAGTAAAAGGAGTGGGGGGCTTGCTTGTCTCCAGCCCTTGATGTCACCACCTGGATTTATAAGATCTTTTGTAACTACCCGCTTTGTGGTTGGGTCAGTGGTCTGCTAGAAGCCCGTTACTGCTTACCAATTCATACAGATCACTGATCTTCATGTTGGGCAGATCGCTGGGTTCGAGAAAGGCTCGTCCCAGTAAACTGTGTGTTTTTGCGGCGAGGCCTGGGCAGCGACCAACGATGTGTATGCTGTTCTTCAGTTTCTTCGCCAATTATTCGGTAGTCCTTGCTCTCGGTCAAGCCAAGGTTGAATAGATGTGCTTAAGGTTCTTGCTCATGTCAAGTGGGGCCTTGGTTTTCTTAGGAAGTGGTTGCTCTATCATAGCCTGTGCCTGGCGATATCCTTGGGTCTGTTTCCAGGATGCCCGATGTTCCTGCTTCAAGCAGTCCCTAATGATTTTCTTACCTGTAGCGAAGGAGAGCCTAACAACTAGCTCCACCGGGCATTCCAGTGTGCTCAGTTTTGCCAGTCTGACGGCCTCTTCGTTGCCGAATATGCGCACTTACTGTTCTGTTTCGGTATACTATGGCCATGGCGGTCAGAATAAAAGCCACGAGCGGCTGTACGTTCGCACCTGACCGTGCGCCGTCTCTCAAATCTCGAATCTCTAATCGTCTAAAACTTTCACGGCAATAATTAAACGATTCACACGTCGAGGTCGGCCGCTTCGAAAGGTGGATGCCGAAAAGCGGCGAACTCGCCCGACGACCGCCGACCGCCTAGACTCGTGCGACCCGTAAATCTTGTACTGCAAGAACGCTGAGAATGCGGGGAATTCCACCGTTAGCGGAACTTGTTACTTTTTACAATAACACAGTTGGAATGGCGCTTCCTTCTTTTATAACTCTCCCGGCCCACTAAACCGCCGACAAGGAAAGTATTATGAACGCGCATATTTTGTTTTTGATGAAGGAAATTTCCATTTTGAGCCCCCCTGAGACTATTAAGACTATTTCCAGGTGGAAGTGTGTCTGTTTGTGTGTACCTACTGTGTCTGTGTGTATACTCCTCCACGATAGCGCCCATACGCTTGTTCTGATTGAGCTGAAATTCGGTATGCATGCGTTATTTGGTCATGGCAAGAGTTGAAAAGTTGTGGTTGAAATTAGTCCAGTCAAAATATTGGAATATAAAGACTTGATATACATATATTATATATAATAAATATTATTATCCAATTACTTATACATACTTCTATTTTGCTCTATCCAAATAACCTTATTAACAACTTATTTAATTATTTCTTTTCTTACCCTTATATTATTATTAGCTTTATTACCTATATATTTTTTTCTACTATCAATGTGTTCATGTTATTTCTATGTTAATGTGTAATGCAAGCATTGCAAACTATTCATAGGATAGTAAATTTGTTTCGTTAAAATATGTTTTTAAGATACTATTATCATATATTTACTATCTGTAAGTTTGCTATAAAATAAAATAAAATATGCATTGTTGGGCCGAGATCATGTTGTGAAATTTTGGTTGGAATATCTCATATACAAGTTACAGAATAATATTTTATTAATTCCGCCATACAAATATCAAATATTAACGCTGAGCCGCGCGAGGCTAGCCGAGAAACGAGCCGCGCCGCTTGAGGCGGCTGTTTAACAGAATCCAAACGGGTTGAACTGCCGGTCGAGAGAGGGAGCTCATCGATTTAATTTATGACATTATTATTTGGATGAAATCAGTCCATGGCTACTTGCCGGGATAGTATTGGGGTGACACAACCGATTGATTTAGTTAGTGGAGAGTCAGGAGGCAGGAGTGTGTTTATGCCTTCTCTGTGCAGCCCAGCGAAGGTCTGTTTCCTTCGTACATATTTTCATCCTCGTATGCACGCCTTATTGGAACCGATTCTCTTCCGCAACATTTTTATACTGAAAATGAGCCGTATTTCGTTATTTTTAGAAGAGGCACGCTTCGGGTAGCACACGTGTCAGTAGCACTCTTTTCCCTTGCACGTCTTACCGCATATAAAACGCAACGTGCACCAAACAGTAACAAACAAGGTCCCAAGATCTATTTTTAATAGAAACGAGCGCACCACAAACATCATATCGATAAAATGGGAGTTAGGCCTCTTGTGCGAGCATATTTCACGTTTGCGCGTTTATTTAAATGTATGTTTTTTTTAAAAATCACATTAGAACTAAAATAGAGTTACGAATTTATATTATATAATAATATTACATAAAGTAAATACAAATACAAAATAACGACGTCATGAAGCTTTGCTGATGACTTAACCATCTGTCACAGGCTGATTTTTGGTGCGCCCTGGATAAATGAGAAGTCCAGTATGAAATTTACTCTAAACAAGTGGTAGATCATTAACCCATGCTTCACAATAACCAAAATTAATCCAAAAAACTGCATTTTCATTTAAAAAAATATTGATATGAAAAATGTTTAGACAACACCAATATTAGCTTTAATCAGTCAAGTTATAAAAAAATATTATTCCTAAAATAATGTAGGTTAGTCTAATTTTATCAAAAGTCACAAAGTCACACAATCACACAATCCCTTACTCTAATTTCATCAAACTCAGTCCACCCTGAATAACAGCTTTTGTAATGTCGCTGAAACGTCAAGTCCTTCAAACGTCATGCGGCAAAATACGTTTTTGCCCTATTAGAAGTTTTTGCCTAGGTAGAAAAAACGAATATCTGTTTTAAGCTACTGTATTTTTGTGTAAATAAGAAGCAATTTCAGTATTTCTTATAACATTATTTAATTTTTCGAATAAATGCGAAATTGTGCGCAGACAAGTGCACTGGACAAGGACGAAGGACGCTCTCATAAAACCCCGGACACATAAGAGCCGCGTTAGTTGATATGCTCATAATAGTTGAGGAGCCAGCGACAAAAAAGTGCAAGAGTTTTGTAAAAGCTGATACTTTTAGATCAGACAGTATTTTGACTATAGAATGCCTGCAAATACGCCGGTACGTATTTGTTGGTAACTATTACACTTCGGTCTAATGTGCCGCGCAATATAATGGACTTCATTTTTGTGACATGTATATCTATATACCTATATAAAACAAAGTCGGGTTCGTTCGAACACTTATAACTCGAGAACGGCTTGACCGATTTTCATGGTTTTTTATTTATTGTATTTGTCTACGTCCCGAATAGCAGAATAACTATTAAAAACGAAAATTGGAAAATTGACAAGAAATTAAAATAAAAGAAAAACATTTTCCCATACAAAATGTAAATCCGTGTTTTTCTCATGGTCAGTTGTACGTGGCATGTTCACGTGTCGGCAGATCATCCGCTTTATTTGTTCTTGCGCCTGATAAAAAAAACAAAAAATGCTGTATATCACGAGGTGCTTCAATGAAGAGAATTAAACCGAGTGCATCCCATGCTGCACAATATGTAAATAGTTTAATTCAATCATGTTTTGCTGACACGCAATTGATATACTTAATTTTTGTACTTTTATATTTCTTTTTGTATTATTATCTTAATAAAGTAGTGAACTTATAATTATTTTGTATTCATTGTATTACTTTCATAAAATCATAAATTAAGTTCAGCTAATCTGTAACACGATATTCATTGACTTTAAGGCGGTATTCGGCGGGCCAGCTAGTAGTAATATATATTGGACGCATTATATTGTTAAGCAGTCTGTCCACTTGTTTCAAGTTCCGTAATCATCCACTGTCTACTGATGAATTGTCAGCTATCCCAAAACACTTGAACTTAAAATTACACCGGTCCTAGTACGCCAGCGCCAGGTGTCCCGAAATCTAGCTTGCTGACTGTACCCCAGCATTCTATGGCCAAAATACTGTCTGATCTGAAAGTATCAGCTTATATAAAACTCTTGCACTTCTTTGTCGCTGCCTATGTCGCGGCTATGAGGCCTTGTTTGGGGCCAACCTGCATCGCTTTCTTCGTCACTGGAGCGCGGAGCATACGTACCCCCGTTCCGCGTTTGTGCACGTGTTTAGTGGAGGGCCTCGGCTGGCTTCCTCCTCATGTCGACGCAGCCGTCCTAAAAATGCACAGCGTCATCGCGCACCAATTACTCCGGCGGCCATTTTAATTTATGTTCCCGTAATAGCTTCATGTGTTTCCATTCGGCCTCCCTTCGACGACTGGAGGGCACGTACGGAACTCCATTATAAACCCAACGCCCTTTGTTCGAAAGAAAGGCTTTACAGAGTTCCAAACGAAGTATCCATTCACATAATCTATACTCATATTATAAAGAGGTAAAGTTTATGAGGTTGTAGGAAGTAATCTCCGAATCTACTGAACCAATTTTGAAAATTCTTTTACCAATAGAAAGCCACGTTATTTGTGGGTATCATAGGTCTATATAATAATCCGAAAAATGAAAAGACTTTTCGTGCTAGTTGGATTTGCAAAGTAAGTCGGTGAAAAAACCGTCGAATGAAAACGTTTCTTACGAACGCTGCTCGATGAGAGATATATGATTGAGTTCTAGAGAAAAGTTGTAGAGCTTGGTAATGCCTACAAAAAAGTCACCGACAGCATATGTCTAAATTTTATATTTAAGTCACAAAAAGCAGTGTTTTATATTAAAAAATAATGTAAATCGTTAGGTCATGTTTATTGGTCATATTATCAACAATTATGAATTCATATTAAAATAAGTAAATTTATCGTCTAAAGTGTTTAAAACAAATTACTTTTCCTTTTTACTGCATATAAGTTCCCTTTTATTGCATAAATGGTTAAAGAGATAAGACACTCACAAATAAGACACTCACAAGAAGACACTTACAAATAACGGTAATATAGTCAAATTGGCATGCAAATACATACATACATATGCAGTAAAAATATAACCCTTCTTTTGGCAGTCAGGAAATAAATATAGCACTCAATACTAACCGAACCACATTCATAATTTCATCACAAGTAAAAAGTTTTACCGCCCAACGAAGTGGGCACGGGTCAGCTAGTATATCAAAATCTCTAATTTTGTCTAATAATAAGTGTAACTGCATAATAATATGCAAAACCTTCAACGTATTATTTCAATGCGTTGATCCATATTGGAAGATATGACGAGGCATCAAAAAGTGTGCAGATTCTGCTAGTGCTTGCTAATGTTTGCCTTTGTCACCCAGTCTATTTTATTGCCTACCTACTTATTTTCAAATCCACTTCAATATATGATATAAGAGGCTGCAGGGAGGTCCGCACCTACGCGTTTCGAAACGCTTCCTTTTCATCCCATCTTCAAGCGACGCCCATACTGGATACTACTCCAGATTAACCGCAATCAACTGTACGATGCGTTCTCCTACGCCTCTGAATAACATGGATGCACTCTTCAAGATAACGATGTGTAGGTGGGTCCTTTGTCTATTGGAGAATCGACGCTGCTCGAAAAATTGAGGGTTAGGTTTATTTTGCAATTTTTTTGTCTAACGTTTCTTTTTCTTCCCCGGCCTACCAGCCGACGAGGAGAAAAAGTATTGTGAACGGACTAAAAAAATCAAGATGAAGACGGATATATCCATTTTGACCTGACCTTTGGACGATTAGGACTATTTCCAGATTACAGTCTGTCTGCATGTCTGTGTGTATGTATTCCTCCACGATAGCGCCTAAACGCTTAATCCGATTGGTCCGATTTGGTCGTGGCAAGAGTTGAATAGATTGTGGTTGAAATCGGCCAACCAGGGCACGATAGTCATCAATGTTGAAATATTGGAATTACAGACTTGGTACATAGATTTATTGGTACACAGATGCCTTATTGGGCCGAAACACGGAGCAGCTAAGCAGTCCGTGGGACGAAATCACGTTGCTAAAGTTTGGTTGGAATATCTCATATACAAGCTACACTAATAATATTTAAATTTCGCCATATATTTTAATCAAATATTGACGCCGAGCCGCCCAAAGCTAACCGAGAAACAAACCACGCCGTCCGAGGCCTTTGTGTAACTGAACCCAAACGGGTTCATCGCCGGCCGTGAGAGGGCGCTCATCGATTTTATTTATGAAATTAATATTCAGAGAAAATCAGTCCTTGGTTACTTGCGGGGAAGTCTTGGGGTGGCACCGCTATTTTCTGTCAGTGCCTTGTGATGTGTCGCTGTCTGCAATTTATTTTTTTTCCCACTATTAGATTTGTGTTGTTTTCTTGTCTGGTTCTCTTTCTTATTTTGGCCAGTTCTTTCCATTCATCCGACATTACGTTTTGCTTCAATCGGTACATCTTGTACCTACTGTTCTAAAATAAGTATCTATTTAATTTCTGGTGCCTCAATGCCGGTTTGATTTTGACTCCATTTATGTATATTTAATCAGTTCATTCTGTATCTCGTATCCTGAAGGTCGAATCACTATTTTTATCTTTATCTCATTTGATTGATCTTTAAAAGATTTTCTTTACCAACTGAAATACGATAAGTGTTGCTGATAGATTGATTCAATATTTTGGTAATATAGGAGTACAGTAGAGGCGCTAAGTAAAAGGGGACTATGGAGCCGTCAACTGCAACGGGCAAACCCGACACCCCAGGAAGCTATGAAGATATATAATCATTCTTTTAACCATGGGGTGATTACGCAGAGACCAGTCGCACCGTCCAGCTCCGCCAACACGCCCGGCTCATAACGCACTGGCTGCGGAGCCAGAACGTTACTAGAGAACGTAATGAGGTGCACGCATTGGGCAGCCAGGTCCCGCTGGCTCCAGAAGTCACAGCACTCGCACACGACCCAAGCGTTCAAAATGGGAGTCACTGGCTACGCGCAACCCAAGTTGAATGCCGCTGACGCTTAAACTAGCACCCTATTTTTTCTGGCTCTGCAGCCGTGGACGCCAGTGCGTTATGAGCCTAAGAGACTAACGCCTTACCGCGAGGCACTGGGAAGTGGACAGCGGGCCAACCTCACGCACTTACTGCACCAGATTAGGCCGGATTTCACCGTCCTCCGGTCTGGTCACGGATTCGAGGTCGCTCGCGCGGCCTCTACCTGACGTAAGCGGTTATTCAGTTTGAATATATCGCGGACCGAGGCGCCCTTTGCCCGCCCTGGTCACTCGGGATCGGGTGGCCAACGGATAGAAGACATCAGGCTCTAGTTGTTCGCCGGACGGGCGGCATGTCTAGAAGCTCACAGTCACCCTGACAGGCTACGTCCCTCTACAAGGAGGCTACCAGATAGTAGTTAAACCGTGAGTTGGGCTGGCCAGATGACATAGAATTCGACCAGTACTACCCAAACTGCAGGGAACCATTAGGAACCTGAAAGCCACGAAACCATTAGTAAAATGGGACAGTTGAGATAACTTGAAGAACAACAGAAGGAGACACTCAATATTATAGTCGTAAGTAAACATGAGCCGT
This sequence comes from Micropterix aruncella, assembly GCA_944548615.1. Taxonomy (NCBI): domain Eukaryota; kingdom Metazoa; phylum Arthropoda; class Insecta; order Lepidoptera; family Micropterigidae; genus Micropterix; species Micropterix aruncella. The sequence goes on from OX155958.1 coordinate 8,820,229, forward strand.
TTGTGTGAATCACATCGTCGCCAGTAGCCCATGGCGCCAGTAGGTAGAGCCATTTTTATTCGCACGTCTTGAGCCGCGATTCGCTTACAAAATGAGTGCATCGCATTGCGCATGCGTCTTTTTTGTACGCAGACCTACGCGACATGAATGGATATATACAATTGCGACAAGTGGAAAGCCATTACACGGCAATCAAATGGGGAAAGCTAGTATTTTTATCTAAATCATCGCAATGTAAAGCGTCTGAATTGGTAATAATTTGTGTTATGCCGAATTGGCTGCATTTGGAACTGAGCCGACAATAGCACATGCCATTCACCACCGCTTCAACAGAACCTGTATGAAAATCTGCCAGTCAATTTGAAAAGTCCACACAATACGGGTAATAGTGCATTCTTTGAGCAATACAATCTACAACAAGGACATTTACCGCCCGATGATTACACTACAAATTTTGATGAGTAATGTTTTTGTTTATGTGTTTATGATGTTATATTTTTAATGTTTGCGGTTTTTAATGTTTTCGTGTTTTTATTGTTTTTGTGTAATGTTTACAGTTTTTTAATGATTTTAAATGTATGTTAATAAAGTTTACAGTTTTCGAGTTTAATTTAGATAAAATAAGATATTTAAAGATAATTAAAGATAATTAATTAAGATAAGATAATTAAAAACCTTACCTCAAACATATTGCCAGTCTTTCTCTTGAACTAATAGCCCTCCTCCACGTTGTGTCAAGTTTGATTATTTTTTCCTTTATTAAATTGTGTAATTCTTCAAAACATTCTTGCGACATTTTAAAGTAGGTATAGAACCTATCTTCATGGGATTCAAGTTCCCGGCAGAGTCTATGATATTCACCATATTGATGTCGCTTTTGGTTCACATCATGCACCCATATCCGTTTACGGTGTTTTTCTTTAGCTAACGCAAACAAAAGCAAGGCCGTTTCGACGTCTGAATCGCTTGACATTTTGTTTCAAAATGCTCGAGAAATCACGCCGAGGACGGCAGGACGGGCGGCGCGACGCCAAACTTGAGCGTCGCGCCCGCAGTGTGACATGTACGGCGCGCTGCTGCCCCGTCGGCGTCGCGTCGCCGTCACGCCCCGTCGGCTATGTGCCCAGGCCTTAAATGTATGATGACAGATGGATCCGTCTCAAACTTGGAATTAACTACTTCAAAGTAGAAACAATGAAAAAGATAAGAGGCAGGCCGTGGCGGCCAAAAGCTATATGAAGTATAATTTTGTGGCCTGGCTGTGAGAACACGAAAAAGAATTTTAATACAATTATGCCGGATTTAAAAAACCCGGTCCTTAAGCTATCATTTCACCAAAACAAAATTGGTAAATTATTTCCATATTAATTGTAAACTATCTTTATTCTGTTACTGTTTCCAAAAAAATAAAAACGAGCGAGATTTGTCTTCAGTTTTTGAAAAACCTAGAGATGATTCTCAAAATTAAAAAATACTATTTACACCAGCGTATGGTCTATTTGCATAGTACCTAGACAGTTTTTGGAACTTCCATATAAAAAACAAAAGAAAAAAATGTTTGAAATTACGTAATTTCCAGAAATGTTATGACCAAACATTATTTTTTTTTCTATTTATTAAAGATACTTTTGAGTGATATAAAAAATAACACAGTGATCTTAAGTTATTTTATTATTGTAATCAAATTTTTACTTTATAAAAAACTATTCATTTGATAATTTATTATATTATAATTGAAAAGCCAAATCGACTATATAGACGACGCACGAAGCCGAAATAGTCATTCGTAATTGGCCACTGCCAACGGTGGGACGTATTGCCTTGTCATGTATACATCTTTATGTATATATCGAAAGCGCGCGGGCGCGTGGCATTGCAAAAATATCTAAATTTTTAGTCGCGTCAACTCGGAAGGGAGCCTTAAAGAAAGAAATAAAAAAATGCTTAAGCATTTGCAAGTTTACTGTAAAATTAATAAATGTATCGATTAAATAAATAAATCAAAGCCACATTTCTCGATATTTCCTATGGTTTCCAGACCACTCCTTGATTCTATCTATCGATCCATCCAGCGATCGTATCGATCTTATTGGTTATGCGCAACGCGTTCTTGGAACGATAAATCGACATTAATATCTGTGTATTTGTATTCTATTGACGTTACATCGCTCATCAATACTATTGGCGATAAAACAATGAGCGATGTCATTCAAGACAATGGTCATGGTATACGATAGTCACTTGTGTCGAACACATAAAATTGGGAGAGGTGCGCACAGGAATCAAGAAAAACAACATTTGCAATACAACAATGGATAATCCGTTCGAAAAATACAACAAAACTGTTGTAACTTGTAAATCAACAAATGCACACATGATAACAACTAGAGCTGTCAATTACAACGGGCGAAACCGTCACCTCAGGAAGTTTTCTCCCGTGAGGTGAGCGCAGAAGACTTGGGACGAAAGACAATCCACTGTCTAGTTACGCCACCTGCCCGTCAGAGGCCAACGCCTTACGGCGAGGCATCGGGAAAGGTAAACAGCGGGCAGCATAGTCCCCTGACTACCAGTTTGGAAGGGTATCTCAGTCTGATATTAACCTTAAGAATACATCCTGCCTCCTGACTGGTTACAGGGTCGAGGTTGCTTGCGCGGTCATCTCCCTTATTACGGTGTCTACCGAATCTATCGTGGACCACGGAATCCTTTACCCGGTTGTTCAGCCGGGATCAAGTGGCCGAATGGTCGTTTCAAGAACAGTTTCCGTAAGGTTATCAACTAGGTTTCTCCGCTCTATTATACTATACTATATAGTAATGTTTCCTACATTGCTGTTTCCAGATTGTCATGCTGTTATGCAGATTGTATTCCAGATTCCCCGGCTGTTATGCATAATAGATTGGCTGACGCCGCACGGTGCGCAAACCGCCCAGGAGCGCCCGAAGGTAGACTTCTAAGGGAGACTAGCCGGCAGGCTAGCGTCTCCAGGCCAGACATTATAACAGAACATAAGAGAAGAAAACACAGCATGACACGGTGAATCATAATATTACAAATTAATAAATTAAAATATTATTGATTATACACACTGCCGTAAAAATACCAGGAGTTTAATGATTTGAATATGCATACCGCCAAACCTGATCATCGAAACGGGAGAACATTAATTATTATTTGCGATTTATGGTAACCAAATTCGGAAGACACGAGCATGACCGGTTTTAAAAATATTAGATACTCCGGCGAGACCAATGAATACAGATTATTTTTTGTTTAATAAGGCAACTCGTATCACAAGTGGTTACCGGATAGTAGTCAAGGACTGATTTCATCTGAACCCAACCAAAATTTCACAATGTGATTTCGGCCCAACAAAGCATCTGTGTAACTACCAAATTTCAAGTCTCTAAGTCAAATATTTCGATACTGAAATGTAACTAGTACGCACCCTGGTGGACCGATTTCAACCACAGACCTTTCAAAAAAATTTGGCTAAAAGTTCAGTTCAATATGATGAACGTTTGGGCGCTATCGTGGAGGAATACTCACAGCCAGACATACAGACACATAGACGAACTCCCATGGTCTGGAGATGGTCTTAGTGACAGTATACCAGACAGTAGCTTCTCTTAAAACAAAATTGAAATCAAAGCGAATACGTATCACGAATACGTCATGAATCGTAAGGGCTCGGATATGGTCGCCAGATGTCCCGCTACTCGGCCCACGCAGACACTAAACGCTCGAAAACTTCGCCAGCCTTTACCTGCGCGTAATGCTAACTAAAGTCATTCGTCGGTACGTACCCCTCTGCCCACATTACTTGCTCCCTCTTCCCGCAATGCCCTGTAGCTCGAGAGTAAGGCTACTGGTTGGTATACTGTGGTCTTAATCATCTCAGGGGAAGCTCAATAAAGATGTTTCCGTCATCTCGAAAAAAAAATGCGCGTTCATAATACTTTCCTTCCTCGTCGGCTGGTGGGCCGGGAAAGTAACGAAATCGTCTATATCCACGAGGCATAGTGACAGAGGGATTTTTGAATAACTGCTTTATTTATTATTTATTGGTCGTAGCTGTGCGGCGATTTGCAACATTCGACGGCGCATGGCCGCCATGTCTGTCGCGCGTGTCGCGAAATATATGCATGGCGCCAGTAGACCGGTCACAATTTGAGTCATGCACTCCCACAGTCTCCGTTTCCTAACGATGGACTACTATTGTTTATTAACTCACGTTTGAATTCAACGATTGACTCACTATAGTCACTACCGTGACAATAATTAAACAGACTGCCTAGTTACCATTCAAAATAATTATACAATTACACAGGCGAAACATTGATGTACCTAGCTGGATCTGATCCCGCTAACAGCGTGATCAATGATGATTAGAGGTATATTTCATGGCGATACGTTGAACGGTATATAAGTTGGTGTGCTACAGTGCCATCTGGTGGCGAGTTATAACAAAACGGATAGCATAAAAACCTTCTCAATGAAAAAAATACATATATGTGCCAACTTATATGATAATTGACGAAGAACGATGGTGTCATTGTTTATTACAAAAAAAATATATAACTGCCTACCACCAACCCATAAAGACATTAAAATTTCATATAAATTTAAAAATAGTTTGAGTGCCTACCTCTTAAATTGTACAAATGCAGATATTGAACACCTTATTAAATAATTGAATCTATATAATAAAAACATAATAGTATATGTAGCAATATAAATTGATGATTACTAAATGTAATTTTATTTTAATTTTTGTGAATTTATTTTGTATATTATTAATACATATTATTACTTATTATTACATATATAAATATATATTAATTTTTATAATGTTTTAAAATAAAATAATATTGACAATTTCCATGACATTTTCTTACGAATTTTTATTAGGTAATTAAGATATTTCTGTTACAGTAAGTATGATTTTGTTCATTTATATAAATATAATATTATAGATTTCTTAGGATTATTAAAATAGATTGTCTACCTTGGAATAGGCGGCAGCCTAGATTTTGTATATTGTATGTACTTTTGTATATTGAATGTACTCATATTTGAACTCATATTTGAATAATTTGAATTTGAATTTGAATTGGTCAAACGTTATCGAAGTCTATTAAGCTCACACAGACAGATATATATACTAACATCAATTTTGATATACGAGTGTATAAATACGCAAATTTTAGCGAAATTCCATTTCTTTGTTGCGAAATTTCTGTTTTTTTATTTGCAAAAATTCCGTATCTTCAATGATCATACATCAACATCACCAAAGAATCTCGCTATTTAGCACACCTAGACCAAAACCGATATCCAATAAAATAAAAAAAGTCTCTATTCTCGAGGAAAAAAAAACGAAAACGTGAGAACGTCGCGCCTGAAATGCGGTTTTTTTTACGAGAGACAAGTTTCTCGAGAGAGATACGCGCGAACGACGTGAAACGAAATGAAGATTAACGCATACGATTCGGTATAAATATGATACGTATTCGGGAAAACGAAACGAGGCCGGATGATGTCACCGCGATGAGATGATGCGTGTCGTAAGTGGATTATCTTGCTTTGTAATTGGCAATTGCCGGGTAATTGGGAGCTTTATGGACGGTAATACAAGATACGGCGGTAATACAAATTGGCGGAGTAGATTAGAATTGCTGTTTTTTGTTGGAACTATCGCGGGCTGTAGTTCTTATATGATCAGAATCTCTACAAGACAATTTTGAAATACGAAAAAAAGACAAAGCCGTAAATGGTGCAGTGACTAGGATCAAACACAAAGAGAATCATGGCAAACGCAATAACTCGAACCGCAACCGATCGATCATATCCCTGCTAAAATGATCCGAAATCAGTCTGTGACTGAGATTGTTCTGTCATCAGCAACGCTTCATGACGTCGTTGTTTTGTGTTTTGTATTTACTATATGTAATATTATTATATATCTAAATACATCAAATACATCAAGGTTGTTTTACAGAGTCTCCCGATTAACACCTTTGTTTAATAAACGAGCGACTTAGGAGTTCTACCGTAAACCACCACTGGATCTTCGGTTTACGACAGTTACTCATCGTGGAGGAATGCCTACCGTTGAGCGACAGCTGGTTCTTTGTCTCTGTTTGTGACTGGTCTCTGCATGAAGACGCCGCGCCGCACCACGCTGGACCGAGGCAACTTTGATCATTGGAATGCATGAGAAATGGCGTCTCTTTCTCTTTAGATGTACCCTATGTATGCAGTAGTAGTGGCGGAACCATGACGAAACTGCGCTCATCGCGACACACATACACATTATTCGCCTCTATGCGAGACCGTGGAATGTCTGACGGACAGCCTGCTTTTGCGCTTCTTCAATCTAGGATGCCATTGCATTTCATACTACTATGTCACATGAAATATTAGCGTATGTATGTAAGTAAAAGTGACATTTGGTAAGTTTATTCAAACTGTTTATTTTAAACATAGAGTCGTACTATTGCTAAATTTACTGCATGTGTATATGGTTCTTCGATTCTTGCAGAAATAGCATAATTTACGTCCTTTTATTTAAATCCTAAGGTTCCAGCAATTTTACTACCTAATCTTGTTACAGCTTTAAAAGTCAAGCTTTCCTTTCCGCGAAATAATATATTACAATATCAACTAATAATTATACTACTACACATTTGTCAACACATAAAACCAAAGCGAATTACTCGAACATCTAATCAGCCACATGAATACCGACCGTCGCTTGGTGCTCAGCCGTTCGTGTATATTCAGCTACGCTCGATTAGCCCTTGCCCTTTCTGTTTAAGAGGAAGAATTTTTCTGAGGGCGATGGGTATTCCCCTGGCAGAATCACACAAACTGCGCATGCGTTAAAAAAAGGCTGCGATTATGATGCGTTCCAAAATCAAATGTACAACAGATAGTACGACGTGACATGGATGCTAGGCGCTTTAGTGAAACAAGGTTTTATTGAAACTCATAAATTTGGCGCCCCCTTAAATTGCCGCCCGAGGCTGGTACCCCGGTTTGCCCTCCCCTAGTTCCGGGGCTGCTTACAACTAACCTAATCACAGTGCATTTGGGCGGTGTCGACTACAACGGGCGAACCCGTCAGCTCAGGCTGGTATAACGACATGTGATCGTATAAAATCGAAGACTATCGCGGTTGTTTGACATTATAAATAGGATAGAAAACGAATTTACCGCGTGAAATTTGTAGCACCCGACGTTTCGGTGACGTTGCAGCGGCCGTTGTCCAGAGTCTACCCTGGACAACGGCGGCTGCAACGTCACCGAAACGTCGGGTGCTATAAATTTCACGCGGTAAATTCGTTTTCTATCCTATTTATAATGCTATGTGACCGTTCTTTCAGCCGTGGGATGAGCGTAGAAGACTTAGACAATGACAATTCCTTATATATCTTCGCCAACTAGCTCGCAGAACTGTCGAACTGAACTGGCTCGCAGGCCAGAGTCCTACCTAACCCGGGCTCGCACTTACTCGTGGAGGCTACCGGATGGGTGTTGACCTGAGAGTTGGGCCGACCTTAACACATGGGTCATAGTGGCCCAACTACACTGGGCCCATTATCTCCCACTCACAGTGCAGTGGTACATGCACGTTTTGCGTAAATAAAGATTAGCAAGTTTGTCTAAATAAAATACAAACTATTATATTTAAAACTTAGAATGCCAGATGAGAGGAAATTACGAGAGGAAGAAGAGAGAAAGGGAAGAACTGGTTATTTTTAGAATACTAGTAGTAGAGGTGAGTCATAAATAATTGTAAAGAAGGCGAGTTTTGTATTTTTTTTGAGAAATCGTTCCAGAGTCTTGCACCATAGACACAGAAAGAGTAGGAGTTGAAATCAATATTATGACAGGGATTTTTTTGTTCTTTTACTTCTCCATAACAATCAGAAATGTTTATTGTTCCGTAAGAATCAATTCGTCACACTTTTTGTGTGACGTGTTCCTAAAAAGGCTACCGGTAGCCTTAACTTTCGAAAGTATGAATTGAAGCGCCGGCGTCAGGGTGCACAGTGTTTGGTATGTGTGTCATCGGAATTCGAAACAAAGCCGATGCGCGCTGTGGCTATTTCTGCCTGATGAGAAATGCTTCGAATAAGACACGAGCAGAGCGAATCGTGTCTATTTCCAATCTGGCGAAATCACTACATGTTCCTGCGCCTTCCCGGAAATGCTCTCAAACGCGTGTCGATAAGATCGCCTTTGAGATGATCTTATCCTTAGCTGTACGAGTATTTATATAGCTTTTAGCCCAACCTGGGGTGGTCACCCTACGCTATATATAGGCCAAACTAAAGTTTCCAGAACGGACCATTAATGTATAAGAAGAATTAAAAAAGAACGGTTGCGTTTAAATATTAATTTTATATATAAAAATCGATGAGCGCCTCTAGGCCGACGGAAGAACCCGTGCAGTTACCATTGAAATGGATCGGGTGGCGCGATTCGTTTTTCGGTTAAGGAGTTGAGCCAAGCGCTAGCAGATGGCGCAAAAATTAGATTAAAATGTATGACGGAATTTTAATATAATTTGTGTAGCTTGTATATGAGATATTCCCGCCAAAACTTCACAATGTGATTTCCGGCCAACAAGGCATCTGTGTACCAAATTTCAAATATCTAAGTTCAAAGTTTTTCAGTTTGGTTGGAATATCTCATATACGAGCTATACTTCTTCTTCTTAGAGTGTCTCTCCAACTAGTGAAGATTGGCAGTCAGCTCTGCATACTTTTTTGTCCATCGACAGGCGAAACGATTCGGCGACAGTCGTAATCCCGGTCCATTGTCGAATGTTCCGCAACTAAGATTTCCGTCTACGGCCTGGTCTCCTCTTCCCTGCAACTTTTCCCATCATAAAGTTGCAGGAGTTCGTACCTTGTCGTGCCTTAACACGTGACCCAGGTAAGCAGCTTTGCGCTGTTTGATGGTCTGCCAAAGCTTGCGTTTTTGGCCGACACGCCGTAGAACTTCCGCATTAGTGACTAGCTATACTACTAATATTTAAATTACGGCATACATTTTATTCAGATATCAGCGCCTCAGGCGGCGCGGTTCGTTTCTCGGGTAAGGGTCAACAGATGGAACGGAACCAACCGGGTTTTCATCGTTTTTTATTTATAGAAATTAATATATCATATTTGACTATGATGCCCCTATCACCCGGAATCGGGTGATAGGGGCAAGTCATACTAGTTATCAGAAAAAAATAAAAAATATTATGTTATATATTTTTCAAATTTTAGGCAAAAAAAAACGAGCAAATCAACAGCCTGTGATGGTGTTTTGACTCCTGTTACTACAAATCATTGCTTTTTAACACGCTTTTATTAGGTCGACCTGTATGTAACTATGTAATGGAATCTATGGTAACTAATTTAACCATCTTCCAAGGATCGTAGCGTCATGAAAATTGGCAGCTGTATGTAGTTCTGATGACAATAAAATAATATGGTACTGTCGAACTGATTTGATGATGGAGTCGGAAGATATGAACTGGAACTTCATGATGGAACATCGTATCATAGCTGTGTTGGACTTGTTAGAAAAATCTTGGAATGAACTTTGACCACGATTAGGTTTCAAGGTCTGATGATGAAACCGGAAGATATGCACTGGCATTCCATGATGGAATATCGTATCATAGCCGTGTTTGGACCGGCTTTTTTACGTGAATTTATAAAAGTGTGTTTTTAGTGTTTTTTTTTTAAATTTAATTTTTATTATGTAATTCTGATGAGTGTTTCACAAAATTGTTGCATACAATTTAAAGCTAACTGCTCCAGCTTGAAAGAAAATGTAAAAAAAATCAAAAATGTGTTGATTTTCTCGTTGTTTTTGCCTATGATTTAAAAAAATATATAACTAAAATTTTTTTTAAATATTTTTCTGATAACTAGTATGATTTGCCCGTTTACGGCTTGACGTCGACTTCTAGGACACCCTAGGTTACAACGCTGAGTTAGTATTCGAGTCGAAACCATGAGGCAAGATTCATTTTTATGAAATCAGGCTTTGGCTACTTGCTGGGAAAGTCTAGGGGTGACACAACCGTTGTTTTTTAATTAATTCCGGAAACTGAGTGTGGCCCTCGTATTATACTTATGCCGTGTCCGCTGCTTTATTGATATTGTTCCCGGTAACACGATTCGGGGCGAGGCGCTCGTCGACTTCTATTACAGACGCTGTAATTGCCCAATAAAACGGGTGCAATAACGCAACGAGAGATTTGAATTGCATGTAATTCTTGAATTGCGAGTTGCAGCCGTTCGCAATTCAAGCAGCGCAATTAAATAATCCTGATGGATAGGTACTTCGTAGTTGATTTGATTGAGGGTTGTATTATATGGCAATTTTATTGTTGGTGTAAATTTATTGCCCTTAACGACTGAGAATTTTAATGAATAGAAATTTATTTATTTATATGTATCACAGAACCGACTTGACAGCATCGAGGTAATGCTTCTGAACTGCCTTAAATAGTATTTTAAACTAGATACCCTATGGAGTTGTCACCTACAACGGGCGAATCCGCCACCCCAGGAAGGTGTAACGATATTGATCGATCTTTCAACCGTGTGGTGATCGAAACAGCTCACCCTCTAGCCACAGTATATCAACCAGTAGCTTTACTCTCGAGCTACAGGGCAATGCGGGAAGAGGGTGCGAGGAATGTGAGCAGAGGGGTACGTCTCGACGAATGCGAACGGTTAACATTACGGTGGCGAACGGTTAACAGGCTGGTGACTTTTCGAGCGTTTGGATATCTGCGTAGGCCTAGTAGGGAAACATACGGCGACCATACCCGAGCCCTTACGACTAGTGACGTATTCGCTTTTATTTTAATTTTGTTCTAAGAGAAGCTACTGTCCGGGGTTACGCTTGAATAGCTATGCCTGCGCGTACGCAGGCAGCGCTGTGAAACGCAGCCGGAAGGCTAAGCGTATGCTGAGACGCAGGCGACGCAGGTCCAGGCAGCGCAGGGCAGATGTTGTATTGTATGAACTTACGCGTAAGTGCGTACGCTGCGGCGCAGCATGTGTCTATCCTGCTCTGTGCCTTGTTGTAGTGCAGGCAGATTCTGCGCGACATGTGCAGGGCGAAACGTGTTTTTAGCTAGATTTCATAATTTTACTGCAAAAATGACGCAACATTTAATTGAAATAGTTCGTTGTGGGCCTTGTTTGTATAATAGAAGTCATCCAGATTATTCAAAAAGACTTTTAAATTGTTATTGTGGGCGAGATTTGCATCATTCCAAGTGAATTTCATCACGAATAATGTTGTGAACATAAATTGAGTTTTATCTAACCGGAAGTAGTTCTTGTATTGTTTGTCAGATAACTCTCTCGAGAGTACAAATTTCCATTAGTAGTGCGTTTGTTTTAGATAATCACTTTTTCTAGATAGTTTTTCTACGCTTTGACAAACTGTAAAGTATCAACAACTCATCAATTTCATAATCAGACTCAGACGTCATTTTGAAAACTGTCTATGCTTTGTACTAGCTAGAACGCGTATGAATGCATCTGTGTCATGTGTCATATAGCTGCGTCGCAGCATACGCTCGTGGCCTATACTCCCCTGCGTAACTCTGTTCTAGCGTATTGCCTTGTCTCGTTCACGAAGAAACGCAATCGAGCCCACTGTGTGTATAAAAACGGCATATATATATGTATACATAAAATTTATAGGTTTTATAAACAAGATCAAGGATACCGATGGGAAAAATAATAGTATAGATGAAATGTTTGTAAACTCCAATGTTTCCTTTATCGTTTGATCTAACTTCGATCAAAATTACGCCACAAATGACGAAGCATGTAATGGCAACATAAAGAAAAACCGCTTCTGCCGATCCGATTTCAATGACTTAAATATTTTTGCGCATCCTTACCGCAATCTTTCCTGTCACAGTATGAAACTTGGTCCCGCGCCTCGCCGTACATTTTACCGCAAACGTTACCGCTTAAATAATTGGTCGCCGGGCATCCGTTTAGCGTTTTTGCCGCCGCATTACTGCGGCCGCGCGGCTGTCGTCGCGGTCCTCAGGACCGCATTGTCATCCGTCGATCCGTCCGCGGATTGCGTCTAATTATGCCGAACCGATCCGGGGAACAAATTTGCCCAGGCGGACCTCCCTGTGGGCGGAGGCGGAGAACTGCGGGACTTTGTTTTTGCTAGTCGGGTATGCTAATCGAGTATAGGCAGGCTGCGGATTGAGATGCATATGAAGGTTTTTATTGTTTGGACTTAAGTGTTATGATGATGATGATGAAATAGCCGTCTTTTTCATTTTCAGAATCCTTGGAATTTTAAAAATTTTACATAATAAAATTACAAATATAATAGGCGCTGCAAGACCGCTCATAACGGCGACAATCGCGTCAGAATCCCAGGGCTGATATAATCATAACAGACTGGACGGACAGGCTTTGTGTATCCTAAAATCCTATTCCGCATTAATTCCAATAATTTAATTGTAATATTTAATCATTAAGTACCTTTTGTACATTAACCCTTGGAGTAAATGGGTATTTTCATGGATGCATCTGTCTCTTTTGCAGGATTTCCGGCGACATCGACCTTAAAGTACTATAACTACGAAACTACTACACCAATCATAAAAAGAACAACTGCACAATGATTGCATTGAAATTTCGAATATAGAATATTGAAATATCATTTTGTAAAACAATTAGATAATTATGAATAAATATGAGAACGTCAAAGAAGTGAAAAAAACGCGGAACCAGATCTGGTCGTATCATACTCAACGGATAATTGTTTCAGAACCAGATTTGGTCGTATCATACTCAAGGGGTTAAGTACACTACAAATATGCCGAAGAACAATACCGGCGGTCGGTGTTGAGTTTAAATTGCGCGCTTGTGATCGCATCACACGTCGTGATTATGCGCTCTATCCGTGATAGAAAAATAAGTTAATAGTAGAAACACATTTTAAAAACAAGCTTTTAATAAAATGCTCTGTTCCGAGCCAGCCCTGGGTGCAGCAGCCATGTCATAGTGGAAATTAGAACGGGTTATCATAATTGAATGCTATACAGAATTTCGTGTTTGTGCTGTTGACCGCTAAGGAGTCCCCTCGTTGGGAGCCAACCCTGGGTGCATCAGCCCTATCGCTGTGAAACTTAGAACGGGCTATCCTAATTGGATGCGTATACAAAAAATTCGATTCTGTGCTATTGACCGTTGAGGTCTCCCCTCATCGGGAGCGAACCCTAGGTGTCATGCTTACCATAAATATGCATTGGCATCGGAACTGAGCCAACACGTAAAATTTCAACTTCATAGGATAAGAGGAAGTGGTTCTAATTCAGCTTGCAAGATTTGACCTAAATGCATACCAGCGTTTGGGGTAGCGACCCAGCAGCAGAGCAGCAGGTGTATCAAGATACTAATTTTATAAGTCCAACCCTTTTACCAGCAACTTGCTAGGTTCAGGATATCAACCAGTTACAACATCTACGCATCGTTCTACGAGTTGGCTCGTTGCGATCTCACGAAACATATCCTATATACCAGAGTATAGATAGAGAGTGTACGAAGCGTCTGTCATCATCTCCGAATCACCATCGGCGATTACCCACTAATAATCGTCCCTCGATAAAAGCTCATCGTGCTGTGATGAGCGCGGCAGACGCGGCCGCAGCGGTCGCCGGTCGGACCAACCGCCTCCGGTGTATTTAACATTATTTAATGGATGCCCCTTGTCCAATTATTTATCGTCGGGCCGGAGAAACGCAGCAGAAAAAGGATAACAATATCTCGTGGGACGGGACTGAATATTCAAGACGAGGCCCGACGAAAACGCAGGAGAGCAGACGGTCCGACGCGGCCCCCGCGACCGTATACGAATGCTATGCAAAAGGTGAGCAGATATTGTGATGATGACGATTAAAAACCTATATTTTTGCGTGTCATCACCACAATCTCTTCATATCAGTAATTTCAATGTCACAAACCAACACACTTGGAGGTGTCGACTACAACGGGAAAACTCGTCACCCCAGGCTAGTATAACGATATGTGATCATTCTTTCAGCCGTGGGATGAGCGTAGAAGACTTAGAGACATGACAAGCTACTGTATAGCTCCGTCAACAAGCCATCTAGAGGCCAACGCCTTACGGCGAGGCACCGGGAAAAATACAAAGCGGGCAGCCTCGCCTCCTAACTATCACTTTTGGAAGGATTTATCCGTCTGGAATTAACCTTCAGGATACCTCCGTCCTCCCGACCGGTCACGGGTTCGAAGCCACTTGCGTGACCTCTACCTGCCGTATGTTCATACTGTGGTTCAGCAGTGATTCGGTTTGAATCTATCGCCGACCAAAGGCATCTTTTTCCCGGCTCTGAATTTAGGTTCAGTTAGCCTAATGGTCATTTCAAGAGTGGTTGGTGACAGGTCGACATCCACCCCCCTGCTTAGGAAACAATATATTTCCATAGTCTTCAGACTACCCGTCACCTCAGGAAGTTTTAACGATATATGATCCTTCAGTCTTAAGAGAGGTGAGCGTAGAATACTTGGGACAAAACAGTCCACTGTCTAGTTTCGCCACTCGCCAGTAAGAGACCAACGCCTTACCACGAGAAGCCGGGTGTGCAACCAACGGGTCGACACTCGTGCCCTTACTTTCAGTTACGGCCAGATTTCTCCGGTCTCCCGACTGGTTACGGGGTCGAGGTCGCTTACGCGGTCCTCTCCCTTACGTAGCGGTGATTCGGTGTCTACCGAATCTATCGCGGTCCACGACATCATTTGCCCGGCTGTTCACCCGGTACCAGGTATCCGATTGGTCGTTTTAACAGCAGTTAACAACCATCCCCGCTCTATAGGAAACAAAGCCGTTTACAGACTCCCCCGGCTATGTCGGAATGAAACCAAAATAAGAGAACGACCGAACATAACCCTGACGATCATCCACATTAGTAGGTAATCGTCCAAACCATGCCCAATCGCTCCCCCATCCCAGCCTCATCCCTATCATATTTTGTGACGAATTAACATGACGCGTAACGGTGTTGGCGTGACGGTAATTACCGTGTTGTAATGTTTAAACATAATGTTATTTAATTACGTCGCGACATTGGAATCTGGCTTTTAACATAACAGCATGTATGGTTATAGTCGGACACATGAATCATGTTGAAACTACAGTATACTGTTATTTCTGTATTGACCGTAAGGAAAATGTGGATACATATAATCGAGTATTAGAGTTTCAACAACATTCCTTGTAATTCAACAAACTTACGATTGAAACATTGTTATTCTGTATAAATCCGTAATAACAACATGGTAATTTAAGAATCAATTCAATATTTTTCTCAGTGTATCAGGTTCACCTGCATATCGCCGGCGTAGAAGGTTGCCAAAACGTTCTATGGCATTGAGCAATCCCATACTCTATATAATCAATCATCGATGCTAGATGATTCTACGATGTCGCGAGTCGTCGCCCAGCAGGGCGCCACTCGGCAGTGTCCTCCAATAAGGTAGCGTTTGCAAATGAGGTAACAAGTATCTTATCTTGGCCTCTCTGTCTTTATATTCCCCAGAAGATGGGAGAGCGCAGCGGCCGCATTCTACGCCGAAGCCGCTTTTTGCCCTTACTCGTTTATTTTCGCGGGGTATAACAGAGTCGTAAGTGGAGAGACAATCGCAGGCACGCTACGAGAAGGTGCTCTGCCGTTTTTGGCAACGTTGGGGTGGTCCGGATCGCCCGTGGCGCGGAGCCCCGCTCGAGCTGTAACGTGAGCGAAGGATACCGATCTAATATTATCATTTAAATAGTATTTAGATAGTCAGAACTACAATTTCAAATACATTTTATGACCTTGAAATTTCTCTCCCCGAACTTGAAATTTCGCGTTATTTTCAAATATGTCGCGGTGTTATTGACAAATATTGCAGCTTCTTGCGGTTTGGCACAAAAGTTAACGCCAATGTACACAATCGAGAAATGTAATTAACGATGAAGATTATCGTGGTTAAAAATTCAAGTCTTACAACTTTAAGCGCTTTTTTTTTTGAAACCGCAACATGTGTGTTCTCTCTAATATGAGAGGATGTTTTCTGTGTAGCTACGTCTACCTAAAAAAAAGTCTAAGAATTACTCTAAAATAATACAAAATAATGAACATAACCTATGCACCATTATCAGAATGTGTCCTTAAATGGATCATTTTGTACACCTTTCCCTTACACGATTAAAAAAAACAACAGTTGCTGAGCGATCGTTGAAAGTGTCAGAAGTGAAGTGGACCGGAAAAAATAGCAAAGTTGCGCTGGATTTTCAGTCTCTTGCCTCTTTTTTCCTCCGACTGAAAAAAAAACCACTCCAAATAGTGCAATTTGCATACTTTTGATAATATTGAGAAGAGTATATGAGGCAGTGTTGGGCAAAATTTAGTCAGGCTAACGATTGATGACTAACGATTGAATACGTTAATCGTGATTAACGATTGATTCGTTTAATATTCAATCGTGACTAAAGATTGATTAGTTTCAATCGTAATCATGACTAAAAATTGTGATTGATATTCTCGACAGCGGTCAACTTCGTTTTGCGAGTTTTTGTCGGTCGGGCGGTCGGTCAAACGGCCGGTCGGTCGGTAGGTCGGCCAATCGGTTGTTCGGTCGGCCAACCGTCGGCCAACCGACCGACCGACCAGCGATAACGGTGGGAATCTAAGTACAGTCAACCAATATATATAATAGAAAGAATTGTCGGGTGGCATCTGAAGAGCAAGTAAGTCATGAGTGACGATTAACAACTAATTGATTTAGTCATGATTATTTCAATCGCGATTGACTTTAGTCACGACCAAATTAGTCGTAATTAAATCAATAACGATTGATTAGTCGATTAAAAAAATTAGTCGATTGATCCAACACTGATAGAAGGCAGTGAGCCTATGATGAAAATAACGAATCCGTCGTTGTGTACAGTTTCTGTAAGTGAGTGAGACCTTCACTATCTCCATTGAAGAAGATTAATTGGAAGGCACGCGAGCCCAAAATATCTGATCAGGGAACGTTTGCATCAAAGATCCCGGGATACTTAGTTAGTAATTTGACAAAAAGATAGTAGGGCATCTTTAACTCGCGTGCGGACTGTAAATTCATCTGTTTGCACAGTGGTTGCACCGTGAAGGTGCTCTGCTGAGGCCGCTCGGTCGGCCGGCTGGTCGATTTCTCATATCTAGATCGAACTTATAGCCCACTAACTTCGATATCTTCAGAAATAAAGATTTTAACAGTGGCGGTATATACATACTTTGTTGGTGCAGGCGTTATGATAGAGAAAATAGTATGAAATAGGAAAAAATAACACATAGGTAACTCAATCTCATTAAAAAAAGTTTTATTCCGTAACTTTACTATGCATCAAAATAATAGATAGATAGATCTCTAGCCCAGTTTGCCCACAGGGCGTAGGTACAATTTTAATTACATGTTTACAACCACAGATCACTCTTTGTGCCTATTAGTTAATTTATTTTTAATTACTGCAACCAGTTAAAAATAACCAATCGAATTCAATCTTAATAACATTTCAAGTCTAGAATATAATTAACATAACATTTAAAAGTAATCCAGGTGTAATAAAAATAAAATTAAAATAGTCCAATAAGAAAAAGAAATTAAAACAGTGAAAATTACAGAATTAAAAAGTTCATAAAATTATTA
The DNA here is from genome assembly GCA_944548615.1 of Micropterix aruncella. Taxonomy (NCBI): domain Eukaryota; kingdom Metazoa; phylum Arthropoda; class Insecta; order Lepidoptera; family Micropterigidae; genus Micropterix; species Micropterix aruncella. The sequence goes on from OX155958.1 coordinate 8,837,994, forward strand.
TTTTATAATGCTTATAAAACGATTATTACAGATTTATAAAATATTTAAATTATCCCAGAAATTGGAAGTTTGTCTCACATAAAATAATGTAGTGAACAGTAGGACCTACTTACAATACAATAATTTCTTTATTGTGAACTGTAAGTAGGTCGTACAAAATGGATAGGTACTATTCTATGTGCTATACAGTTTACCAATCAGGGGTACAATATTTATTTTTATATAATTAAATATATTTTCACTTCACAAGTTGAAGGTAACCAAATCCGAAAAGTATTACGTTTTAGACATATTAACAAAAATAATCATTAGAACTATTAACACAAATTTAGTAAATTCCCATTACTATATATAAAGTAAAGGTCAGTTTGTTTTTAAATCAAAATGTCAACTGGAATTATTAGGCTATCTACGGTTTGTCAGATTTAGAGCTAGAATGAAATATAAGTCTTTAGCGTTTAAAATGTTTGAGAATTACAATAAGAATATGTTATATATATTATTTATTTGTCATTATTGTTTAAAAAGTCATTCGCGCTGTAATAGCATTTATTTTTGAGCCAGTGCTTTAATGTCTGTTTGAATCATGGTTGTTGCATTGATTTGATGTTTTGTGGAACAGCGTTAAAATATTTAACACAGCATAACTCAGGTCCCTTTTTACACATTTCTGTCCTCACCGAGGGCCAGTTTATGAGGTTTCTATTCCTCGTAGCCCTTGAATGTACATCTCTTCGTAAGGAGTAGATATCAGGATTATATTTAATAAATTAACAACATTCCAGTATATACAGAGAACATGATATGCTGATGCAGGAAGTGTCTGGCGCTACTTCGTTTAGAAGTCGAACACAGACTTCTGTATTTTGAATATTCGTTGGACTTCTGTTGAGTTGCCCCACATTATAATGCCGTATTTTAGATACGGATATACGTAGCTGTAATAAGTTGTTAGACGAGTCTCTACTGATGTTATATGTTTTAAAATTTTAAGAATGTACATATGTATATATTTATTAGCAGTATAATCTTTAAAATCTTTAAAACTGTAAAACTATAATAACAATTGATGTAATGTTAATGTCTACGATTTGTCATATCATAAAAAATATATAAAAAGAACCTACATAAATATAAATACATATATAAAATAATGAATTGCGACGACATGATAATATTAGATTTCCACTGTCCATTAAAAAAATATTTACACTATAATAACATTAGTTTTTTACCCATTTTTTAAGTGTTCGTGAATGCTGGCTGTGTTATCGATTGCATAATTTTTGGAATTCTATTTGGAATACTGTTTGGAATAGAAATTTGGTCCCATCTTGCTCAATTCACTCCTTATTGATGGATAATTGATAAGGTTATTATTTCTCGTAGATCTACTGTGTAGTAATTTATAAATATAACCCATTATAACCTACCCAACGAAGTCTATAACGTTACGTGGTGTATGGACGCAGTAGAAACAAGTGGCTCGCCACCTCTCAACAACAATGTAGACGCAACACGGCCCCAACCAAACAATAAACAGTACCGATAAGTGCGGAAGAATGAAGTGGTATTTACCATTTCGCCCCATTTCGGCCAGCGCAGGTATGCCGGCGGGCGGCCAGTTCCTCTCCTCTCCTTCTACCTGAAACAAAAAGCGGCGCATTGTTAGCATTTCTGTGAACGGAGCTCTCTGCGCCCGCGCCGACCTAAAATGATTGAAAGTGACTCGGCGAAACTGACCGCTCGACTTTGTATGCCAGTCGATCGACAACAGAGGGCGCTGTGTTGTGGTGAGCATATTAATATGTGCAATGTGCATTACGCTATTCGTATACTGTATATTCGGGCTCCGTTGTTTTTAATCGTATACAACAAAAAACCTTATACAACAAATAACCTTATACAACAAATAACCTTATACAACTAATAACCGTATACCATTTAACCTTATACAACTAATAAGTGTTACGACTCACATACATAAACAACGGTTTGTTTGATTGTTTTTTATTTTTATTGTGAAATTTCACAATGGGCGGTCATCATACGGCAATCTCTTACAATCAACCCTACTATGAAATGTTTATATGAATGTGTGCATGTAGTACATCTATCCTTCGTCAGTAGAATTATGAACTTGTATTCATTTTCTCTTATAACTGCTTTCTTATCACCAACTCTTGGAGAAAAAGGAAAGAAATGAAATGAAATGAAATGAAAATCTCTTTATTGCACAATAAAATAAGGTACAATGGCGGACTTATTGCTACACTACAGCAATATCTTCCAGTCAACCAACATGCTGGTGTGAAAAGAAGAGTAGGCAACAAATTATAGCCTAAAATTAAATTTGAAATTATAGCATATAATATATATTGTGTGTGTATCTAAAGTAAAATGTAAATATATAAATAAATTTTTGAGTTTGACATATTATATGTATGTATATGTATATAGGTACCTACATACATATTTTGATATATTAACAAACAAATAAATAAAGAAAGAAAGTCAAACATCAGAAAGTCAATGCATAAGTGCACTTCTGCATGCAAATTGCAATAGCAGCAGCTAGGGCTGTCAACTACAACGGGCGAACCCGTCACCTCAGGAAGTTTTAACGATATTTGATCGTTCTGTCTCCAGTGAGGTGCGTGTAGAAGACTTGGGACGAAACAGTCCAATGGCTAGTTACGCAACTCGCCCGTAAGAGACCACTGTCTTACCGCGAGAAGCCGGATATGCACCCAGCGGGCCAACACTCGCGCCCTTACTTCCAGTTACAGCCAGATTTCTCCGGCCTTCCAACTGGTTACCGGTTCGAGGTCGCTTGCGCAGTCATCTCCCTTATATAGCGGTGATTCGGTGTTTACCAAATCTATCGCTGACCACGGCATCCTTTGACCGGTTGTTCACCCGGTATTGGGTAGCCGATTGGTCGTTTCAAGAGCAGTGACCGAGGTTAACAACCACCCTCGCACAATATGAAACAAAGCCGTTTCTAGACTCCTACAGTAACTTTAGTTATCTGTCGGAATGACAGTCGATTGGCTGACGCCGCACGGTGCGCAAACCACACAAAAGCGCCCGAAAGACGATCGCTAGGGCAACTGGCCCGCAGGCACAGAGTCCTATCCGGGCTCGTACTTCTGCTTGGAGGCTGCCAGATGTGTTGGGCCTACCCGTGAGTTGTGCCTACCCTAAGACATGGACTGGGCCCATTAGCTATTGCAGTATTATTCTATGTATTATATAATGAATCGACACCCAGTTATATGTCTGGTATTCAGGAGACTCGGGAACCTCTATTAGCGCAACACATCTAATCCCACCAAGATAAATAAAAGGACAACGCTAATATCGTAAATCATGATAATGGAGACTGATTGACACACTGTGAAATCAACGTTGAACCAAAACCCGGATTCCTATCGTAAAACATGCATCAACCTAATGCGGACGAATTACCAAACCGCTGAGAAATAATCTCTTGTTCTTATAGAGCGGTTAATCGACTGCGCAATGACTAATGATCCCGATTTAACGATCGAGGTAATGAAATATTATAAAGTCCCGATCAGTTCCAAGATTTCGTCGGAAATTCAATCTCGCTGTGCCCCCGCTCCTTATCTCATCTGCGTACGATCGACGAAAACCACCCACTCAATTACCAGCCGCGGCCGGGACCTTCCTCGACGGAAACAATGCGGAGATAGGCCCGACAGACTCATCGAGGGCCTTTGATAAGATCAACCATATTGGGATCCTAAAATACCCCTTCAGGGGCAATACGTTACTAAGAAGACATCGGAAATAAAAAAAACAGTGTTTAGACGATTGACATTGCGGTACTTTGCTCTTTGCGTAAAATTGAGGAGGGCCTTTGACAAGATAAGCCACGGAATGGTTCTTTAAAATGGCGGCTCACTCACCCTAAAATATACACTTTTTAGACAACTTGGGTGGTCAACTATAACGGGTGAACTCGTCACCTCAGAAAGTTTTCTGTGAGGTGAGCGTAGATGACTTAGAGACAATACAAATCTACCGTCTATCTAAGCTAACATGACCGACAGAGGCCAACGCCTTACGGCGAGGCACCGGGAAAGGTACACAGCGGGCAGCCTCACCCTTTGTCTACCCGTTTTGGAAGGATATCTCCGTCTGGAATTAACCATCAGATTACCGCCAACCTACGGACTAGTTACGGGTCCGAAGGATCGATATATCCCCTAGATGGGCCTTTTACGCTCGAAAATGACGACTTTAAACCACTACTGAAAGCCGGCCAGTAGTAGTTTGGTCGCAGTCCGCTGGCGGATAGCCGACCGTTTCCGGTGTGAGAGCTGCCGCAAATAATATTGGCGTGCATTTCTCTCGCATACTGTTCAATTTATTGCTATCTCTGTCACACGATTTACGAGCAAAGGGTATGTGGAGCCAACTTATTTGTATCTGAGGGCATATCTAGCTAATATATCGATGGTCCGAAGTCGCTTGCGCGACCTCTACCTCCCGTATATTCAGCCGGTGATTAAGTTTGAATCTATCGCGGACCAATGGCATCTTTTGCTCGGCTGGGTATTCAGTATCGGCTGGGTATTCAGTATCAGGCATTCAGTATCAGGTAGCCTAATGGTCATTTCAAGAATGGTTGACGACAGGTCAACATCCACCCCCGCTGCTTAGGATACAGTATATTTCCATAGTCTCCAGACTCCTTTAGCAATTAGTCAGAGTGCACAACCGATTGGCGTTGCCGAACAATGCACAAACCGTCTAGTAGCGCCGGGAGGCAATCCCCCCAGGAGAAATTGATACACCAGCCGCGAGGCCTGATACGCGAGAGTCTTACCCGGGGTAGCCTTTCACACGAGGAGGCTTCTGAATAGGAGCTGAATCGTGAGTTGGGTCGATCCGAGATCAAGTTGGATCTTATGGTACAGATCTACTTCACGACCTGTATACATAAGAACGCCGCGATATTGAACATAAAAGAAGAGTAACAAATGTTTCTAACTATGACTGCCATGCCATCTACACGTTGCGTTTCGTATTAAAATTCTAACTGCCACATCTTAGTACGTAGTTGAGGAAATTAATACACCATATAATCAATTGTGAGGCCAATCTGCGCTTTTTTTTATGCAGATCGATCGGGCTACGGTAATCATGGCCGAAAAACAAACACAGCGATCCTTTGCCGGAGCGAGACGGTCGGTGCTTTTTTTTCTTTTTGGAAAATCGTTCCGTGACTGGGCCTTTTTGTTTCTGTGCGGCCTCGCGGCTGCTCTCCCGCGATCTCGTGTGCCCGCGCACACACATGCGCCTGTGTAATGCCCCCCGCTTGGACGTTGAAGGGACCCATAAAATATAAATGACTCGTCCCGCACAGCGATATGCGGCTATGCACTGATCGTATAAATACGGCTATGCACCGACCACTTGCCGCCGAGTTTTTGTACCAGCATACAATATATACATTATATACCTACTACCGCTCAAAAGTATTCGGGTATCCACTCTTAATGTATTGATTATAGCAAAGGTATTTAGAAAATTCACTTATAAGCACATTTAAGTAGTTCCCCCAAGAGCATTTATATCGCTCATATATCAAATTATTTGTTTAAGTGCGTATTACCTAGTAGGCCATAATCCTTTTAGGAAAGTAATCGGACATAAATGAAAGTTCATGAATAAAGGATAAACTACTTTTTGTGACTTAAATATAAAAGTTAGACATATGCTGTTGCTGACTTTTTTGTAGGCATTATCAAGCTCTACAACTTTTCTCTAAAACTTAATCATATATCTCTCATCGTTAAGGCAGCGTTAGTTAGAAACGTTTTCGTTCGACCGTTTTTTCTCCGACTTACTTTGCAAATCCGACTACCACGAAAAAGTCTTTTCATTTTTCGGATTAATATATTATTACACTCACAAATAACGTGGCTTTCTATTGGTATTTTTTTAAAAATTGGTTCGATAGATCCAGAGATTACTTCCTACAACTTCACAAACTTTAACTCTTTTTATACTATTAGTATAGATTAATTTGGAATCATTGCTGCGGATTCTAATTTTTTTTTTATAGCAGACGGAGAGGGGAGCATTCTTAATGGGAGGGCGAAGAACAGCAGTTGTATAGTCGAACCCACTTACATTTGGGCAGCAAGAACGTCTAGCGTCTGTCTGTACCTATGCTTGTATATCGTCTTTTGGATGTTTTACGCTAACCCGCCTGGCAACTTCGCCTGCGTGGGCGCAAATGCACGCACGCAAAAAGCGCCCCTCCGCCTTCGCGACATAAGGTCGCAAACTGAATTGATTTTTTTATCGCGTCCATCTCCGCTTTTTATGTCTTCATCATCCTTTTCTGCATTCCAGGCGTTTTATGTGTTCGTATCCACTCTTTGTCGATTAATGCACCGTTAATTGCTAATAAATTAAGTTTCTCGCATGGGTTTTAGCGCGTTATTAGGCTAAGAATGCGGATCTTGCCTCTTTCTTATTAATTAATATGTAGCGGATGAGTGTTGTCTTAGTTGAAGTTAATCGATTAACCTAAATTAACTATGTATTACGTTATTGCAAAAAAATAAAAAACTATAAAATATGAAATTAGGACATCCGTTTGTGACAAGATAGTAATAAATATGGTAAGATCTTCAACCGCCACCGGATTAATCCAAGTAGAGGCCCTTAGGCCGTCGAAATTTAGGGATCTTCTTTGCACTCCCCCCCCCCCCCCCCTTTGGGCTGTCAAACATTGGGGAGCTAATGGGCCCATGATGAGGTGGCCACGATGACCCATGTGTTCGGGTCGGTCACACTCACGGGTCAACACCCATCCGATGGCCTCCACGCATGGGGTGCGAACCAGTGGCGTAGCGTAGAATTCTGACGCCCGGGGCGAACCCTAACTTTGCCGCCCCCTACTTCGCAATTTAGACAAGAAAAATCAGTAAAAGATCTATGATACTCTATCGCCATTTTAAAAGGATTAAAAATAAAACATCTTACTTAAATTAAAATTGTATTCTTCGAGATTTTTTCAACGCAAACTCCTTAATGCAAAGGTCAATGTCAATCTGTACCTCTTGTTCGATTGCCACGATAGCTAGATTTGTTAATCTCAGTGTGGACATGGTAGACCTTAAATAGTTTTTGATTAATTTTAGTTTAGAAAAGCTTCTCTCACAACTGGCATTACTTATGGCAGCTGTGAGGAATATTCTCAGCATTACCACAATATTAGGCAACCCTCCTTCAAGTTTAGACTCAAAAATAAACTTTAATAAATCTAGTGGGCCGGAATCATTAAGTTCATTTTTGCGGTCTGTTGTAGCTACAAAAGCTTGTAGACGCACGCGCTCAAGCTTAAACTCCTCTTTGTCAATATCTTGAGAAGCGTGGTCGAGGTTGCACTCATCATCAACGCCTAATAATATTTCAGGCATTAGAAAGGCATATTTTGTCGCTAAATTCTGGAGCTGTTGGAACCTTCCGCGAATTTCAGTACTAACTCGGTCTAACGAGGAAAACATTTTTCGCCTTAAATCATCGTCGTGTGATAAGCCGGCATCTCTAATTTCATCGCCAAAAATGTTCCTTTTCCTGATTCGTCTTGGAGGTTCAATTGAAATGCCAAGTTCTTCACACAAACTTTTAGCATATCTTAAAGACTCGTCCACGTACTGCTCTCTTTTCTCGTCCAATATCTTCTGTAAGGCGCTTATTTTCTGAGCACACTGATGTACGTTAAATCCCTCCGTTTGCAAATATTTTTGGGCATCATTCACTTCACGCAGTACCGGTTGCCAGAGGCCCAAAAAACATAAAAACGAAAATGATTGCATCGCGACTAACAAAGTTCCTGCATCCGTTCGAGTATTCAAGCTTTCGTCTGTTCCTGTTAGCTTTTCTAGCGTTGTTAATATTTCTCTGTAATGATTTCGCGTCATGTTTACTGCATCGCTTCTTGCGCTCCAACGTGTGTCCTGAACCCTTTTCAAACTCTTGCCTGTAGCAGCAGTCAGGACCTCCCATCGGTGTGTGGACATAGAAAAGAAAGCATAGCAACGTTCCAATGTGCCGAAGAAAGTCACTGAATTCACCTCCACCGAAGCCGCATGCAAGCAAACAAGGTTCAGTGAGTGGTTTGAGCAGGGCACAAATTCGGCATTAGGATTGATATCCTTTATTCGTTGCTGCACTCCTGTGTGTCTTCCGGCCATTGTAGCGGCGTTATCGTAAGCTTGCCCTCTACAATTCATAATGTCGAGCCCATCAGCGTCGAGCTTACTTAATATCATATCACTAATACCTTCGGCAGTTTTGCTTTTTGTCTCGATGAAATCTATAAAAGATTCTACTACTCGTACTTCCTGATTCTCAATCATCACGTATCGTAAAACTTGGCTTGTTTGATCTTTGTGGGAAATATCAGGGGTACTGTCGAATATTATGGAATAATACTTGGCCTTTTGCACCTGAACTATAATATTTTGGCGAACTTTATTGCCTAAAATTTCGATAAATTCGTTTTGAATTTCTGGTGACATATAAGTAAATGAAATTTTTTGGCCCATTTTTATTCTTACCAAATGTTCTCGGAGAACAGGATCGTACTTTGCCAGAAGATGCACCAGTTCTAAAAAGTTGCCTCTATTGGTACTGGTGTCGTCTTCCCTGTGGCCACGTAACGCCAAATTTTGTTTCGCCAGGAATCTTATTATGTCAAACATTCGGGTTAGAATTTCATGCCATTTTTTGGTTTCTTTTGCCAGGACTTCTTGCTCTTTTTTATCAATAGTCTGCCCTTTTTTAAGTCTTGTTTCTAACTCCTTCCATTTGCAAAAATGTTGATTGTGTAGAGCACTTGATTCATGACTGGCGACTTTAGGATTCAATTTCCACCAAGTATTAAACCCGTCGCAGGTGTAAAATTTCGATGCGTTCGGTGAGTTTGCGTTCCCAAACAATCGACAACAGAAGCAAAACAATGACGCTTTATAAGGAGAATAAACCATCCAAGTGCGTAAAACTTTTTCGCCGTTTGTCAATGTGCGGTAAAACCATTCTCGCGTTAGCCTCCTTGACACTACTTTCGGTGCGATAGGGTCTGTGTCTGACTGAACCGAGCGTGGTACTATTGGCTCTTCAGCGAAGTCTGTATTAATGTGCTGAACGACTTCGGGACCTCGCTGTATTATTATCAATCGCATGTTTGAATCTATATTTTCAGGCCATTTTCCAATATCGTATCCGTCAAAGGCTGACTCAGTACCAGTTGATGTGGTTAAAGTTTGTTCTGGTGTCAACATTTCAGCAATCGCAGCAGAAGCAACTGAAGCTGGCAAATTCGAAGTATCAATTACAGGTTCTAGCACTAACAAGTCATCAGTGTCGGCTGCTTGTGCTACTTCAGCTTCTTGGTTTTGATGAGCAGCAATAGTTTCTGAGGAACTTACACCTGATGGCCCTGGCGTAGACTCTGGAGTCTCCGAAACTTGCACAAACTTGAATATAGCTCCTTCATTTTTTCTGATATCTTCCTCCTTGGCTTTTTTCTTTTTTCGATACGATGCTCCACTTTCTTTTACCCTTTTCATGTTTAGGTGTGCTGTAACAAAACAAAAATCATTTAAAAAATCACCCTACCTAATAGTTACTAACAAATTGTAGCCATCCGATCCGTCCAAAATAGTCCAAATCAAAAGGCGGCTTTCAGTTTCTGAAATATTCGAAGTTTTATTATCTAGCGGAATGAATACATTGTTCATAAAGTTAAGATTGTGCCTAGTACGGGTACCCAAAATATGCACACGCACCTTATTTATATTTAAGAGAGTATTCAGAGCACATTCTCTTGGGCAATACGTTTCCTAGACGCTAATTTAAACTGATAATATTTTGTATAACTAATTCATGAATACTATGCTAAAAATTGTAATATATAACCAAAATATTATATGCTCACGGCTCCGCCCGCATGTATATGGATTAATAAGAGGAAAGTATTTATGTAGTTTATAGATTTTTAATACTTACATATGTGTTATGATGTGTAGTTAACTGCTCACCGGCCAGGCAGACACAGTTTTCAAACACAAACCATGCAACACCCTCGCTGTCAACGAACAAACGCAACGCGTGGAGGCAGAGGTGCGGCGGCGGCGGAGGGTGGAGGCGGTACGCAGGCAAACGCACGTGCACATTAGCAAAAAGTCGCTATCGAACTGACTGATGAATATATGCGATCGCAAGCGGTGGAGCGGTCTGCGGCGCGCAGGCGCGGTGCGGGGCGACTTGTAGACGGACCCTCCCCCACCCCTAGCGCGTCATCTTGGCCTTGATAAACTTGACTTGTACTTTAGGTATTAAAATTCATAGAATTTATTTCGCTGCGAAAATAAATGTATATGCCTACACCGAGCGATCCCCTCGAGTTAATAGATAGATATTTATTTGTTTTTAGGGACTCGTCGCAAAAATTACAAAAAGGGCCCCTAATGGAATCGTTCGGTATCTATCTGGATGTCACAAAGTTTTGTGGAGAATTTTTGTATCAAAAATTTATCCAAAGACAATCCTCGGCCACGCTTATTGCTGCCGCCCAGAAAATGTGGGGCGGCGCTGACGCGCCGCCCCCTCAATTGCGCCGCCCGGGGCCATGGCCCCCCCTGCCCCCCCCACGCTACGCCACTGGTGCGAACCTGGGTAGGACACTGGGTCAACCAGTCTCCCCTGGGAATCAAACCTCTGGCGCTCCTGGACGGTCTGCGCACCGAGCGGCGCAAGCCAATCGACTGTGCTCTCCGACTAACAGTCGGGGGAGTCTGGGAACTGTATTGTTTCCTATAGAGCGGGGGTGGTTGTCTACCTTACGGCGACTGCTCTTGAAATGACCATTGGCCATCCGATCCCGGTTCAGAGTCGGGCAAAGGACGCCTTGGTCCGCGATAGATTCGGTGCACACCGTTTCACCGCTTCGTAAGGGAGAGGACCGCGCAAGGGACCTCGAACTCGGAACCAATCGAGAGACCGGAGAAATCTGGTCACAATTGGAAGCAAGGGCGCGAGGGTCGGCCCGCCAGGTAACACTGGCTATCTCGCGGTAAGGCGTTGGCTTCTTGCGGGTTGTGACGTAGCTGGACGTTAGATTTGTTTCTGTCCAAAGTCTTCTACGTTCACTGCAGGGCGACAGAACGAGAAAATCGTTAAAACGTCCTGTGGTGACGGGCTCGCCCGTTGTAGTCGACACCGCAAGATGTTTGTTTGACTCTACTCTTTATTGTGAATCATACTACAATCTCTTACAACCAATCCTAGTAGGAAATGTTTATATGTATGTGTGCGTGTAACATGTGTGTAAGTGTAGTTGACACCGCAAGTTGTCAAACATTCTAACGACGATATAGCGAAGAACAGCCATATAAACAAAACGCGAACGCAACGGCAAAGTTGGCCTATAAAATATCGGATAACGCTAATGTCGCGTATAAGCAAAGACGAGCATATAATCAAAATACGATCGCATAGGTTGACACCGGCCAACTGTCAATGATTTATAACAATTGTAGTGTTAGGCGGATCGAAAAGTTTATCAATAATTTTATTTCAATTATTTTTTTTCATTCTATTAGAAACAATTCAACATATTTGATTGCAATGACCACTCGACTGCTCACGAAAAAACATACCGATGTAATACACGGAAATACGCATGTTTCAACAAGGATTACGTATATAACTCGGACTGTGGTCCACACGTATCGATTGACAAGACGCGTAGCGGTGTTGGCGTGACGGTAGTTACCATGCCGTAATGTTAAAACAAGGAAATGACTCACTTCAACGAAAAGACACAGACTGATAATTGAAGCCTGACGCACGACGCTTTGACATGAAGTATTTTGCAATTTGGTAAATGACTAGAAATATAAGTTACGGTATTTCAGAGTCGAAGTTTTCAATGCAAGGTCCTAATATATACGTGTATGTGTGTGTGTGCATACGGATGTCATTCCACGGACATTTCATTTCATGCACAAACCACAAATATTTCATAAAAAACTTTTTTATTACTTGAGCACCGAGGGCAACCAACTAAACAGCGGCGGCGGCGCAGCGGCGAAAGATCGTTTCAAGATACCTGCCGCAGGGCGCAGGACGAACTTTATTCTCTTACAAAACATTTAAAAAAAATAATTATAAATAAAACAGTTCACTTGTTGTAGGGGTTTTTATTATTTAAATTATTGTTTTTGTACTAATAATAAAAGCTGGTTTTCCTGCGGCTGGAAGCAATAATAATATTCGTATATGAAAGCGCGCGTCAGATCATAATATTTGAGGCCATACAGATACTCGCGAGTAGCAGTGAGTCGAGAATCAAGAACCAAACCGCAAACAGCATCCATTTGCATAATAAGCAATCGATTGTCGATTGCGAGGCTGACAAAGTGGACGCCCTACACCACAATAAAACAAACTGTGTTTAGTGATATTGCGACTGTGATATTGCGACTGTCGTCACGATTATTTTCTTCTACTATATTAAATTATTAAATGTATTTTTTAAATTAAAAATTTAATTACTTATTCAATTATTAAAATTTTGTGAATTTATTTTGTATATTATTATTACTTATTAATACATATATAAATATACATAAATTTTTGTCATGTTTTAAAATAAAATAATATTGACAATTTTCATGACATTTTCTTACGAATTTTTATTAGGTAATTAAGATATTTCTGGTACATTAAGTATGATTTTGTTTATTTATATAAATATAATATTATAGATTTCTTAGGATAATTAAAATAAATTGTCTACCTTGGAACAGGCGGCAGCCTATATTGAATCTACTCATAATTTGAACTCAATATATAATTTGAAATGATAAAATTTGATTATTTGCGTCATGCGTATGTATGTACCATCCTGTACACCATAATCAAAATAAATGGTATTCATATTATTATATAAATGTTATAATTGAATTTTTAAGCAATTTACAAAAATATTACAAGTAAGTACTTACCAATTAACAAACATCAAATAATATATCATATAACTAAAACACAGCAAGAAATTAGACTCAATTATTAAATGATGCCCTCTGTCCGATGACGCCCAACTAAGCAAAGCTTGTGCTTGGGCGGACATTCCATAAACATAGGGTAGTTGAATACATTTTTAAAAAATCATGTAAATATCAGACAAATTTTATGCCAATATATAGATAAATGTCTAAGAGTTATTTAATAATCTTCTGTATTTTATGAGAAATACGCAGAGAAATATCGATAACAAGTAAATATATTAAAAAGGATAAAAACACGATTGCCATTACAGAAAGCGAACTATCGTATTTATAGCAACATATTGAGATGTCAACCACAACGGGCGAACCCGTCACCGCAGGACGTTTTAACGATTCTTCGTTCTATCGACCGTGCAGTGAGCGTAGAAGACTTTGGACATTACAAATCCGACGTCTAGCTACGCCACAACCCGCAAGAACCCAACACCTTTACCGCGAGATAGCCAGTGTGTTACCTGGCGGGCCGACACTCGCGCCCTTGCTTCCAATTGTGACCAGATTTCTCCGGTCTCTCGATTGGTTCCGAGTTCGAGGTCGCTTGCGCGGTCCTCTCCCTTACGAAGCGGTGAAACGGTGTGCACCGAATCTATCGCGGACCAAGGCGTCCTTTGCCCGACTCTGAACCGGGATCGGATGGCCAATGGTCATTTCAAGAGCAGTCGCCGTAAGGTAGGCAACCACCCCCGCTCTATAAGAAACAATACAGTTCCCAGACTCCCCCGACTGTTAGTCGGAGAGCACAATCGATTGGCTTGCGCCGCTCGGTGCGCAGACCGTCCAGAAGCGCCAGAGGTTTGATTCCCAGGGGAGACTGGTTGACCCAGTGGCCTACCCAGGTTCGCACCCCATGCGTGGAGGCCATCGGATGGGTGTTGACCCGTGAGTGTGACCGACCCTGAACACATTGGGCATCGTGGCCACCTCATCATGGGCCCATTAGCTCCCCATTTATAGCAACAAGGAAAATATGCCGGCAAAGCTAGCCAGGTGCAGAAGAAATTTTCAACAAGTTTTAAAATCGTGGGAGAAACAAGAGCCACACGGCTGTCAGACGCAGACCGCTCGATTTTAGACCGTTCTTATTTAAGACCCCGAACAAGACCCATCCGCCATGGCACTAGACTTGTAGAAACGGAATACGAAAAGGGTCTAGAGAAATTTAAGATCCTGATAGCTTCTACATAAGCACGCTCCAGTTAGGAGAAACCATGACAGGAAAAACCAAAACGTCAAATAGAGCCGTCAACTACAACGGGCGAACCTGTCACCTCAGGAAGTTTTAACGAAATTTGATCGTTCTGTATCCCGTGAGGTGAGCGCACTTAGGACACAATAGTCCAACGTCAAGCTCCACCACATGCCAATGCCTTATCCGCGAGATAGCCAGGTATGTTACCCAGCGGGCTGACACTCGCGCCCTTATCCCCAGTTGCAACCAGATTACTCCGGTCTCCCGACTGGTTACGAGTTCGAGGTCGCTTGCGCGGTCCTCTCCCTTACGTAGCGGTGAAATGGTGTCAACCGAATCTATCGCGGACCACGGCATCCTTTGGCCGGCTGTTCACCCGGAATCGGGTAGCCGATGGTCGTTTCCAGAGCCATCGCCGCAAGATCAACAACTACCCCCGCTCTAAAGGAGACAGTACTGTTTCCAGACTCCCCCGACTGTTAGTCAGAATGCACAATCGATTGGCTTACACCGCATTGACTCCTGGGGGAAACTAGCCCTCAGGCCAGATTCCTACCCAGGTTCGCACTTCATGCGTGGAGGCCGTCGGATGGGTGTTGACCCGTGAGTGTGACCGACCCCGAACAAATTGGTCTTCGTGGCCAACTCAACAAGGGCCCATTAGCTCCCTACCAAATCGTCAGTTCACAATTAAGCTTCGTTTTAACGCGTTTTAGACCCTAATTTAGGCACCTGCGAGAAACGAAATACGGGCCTTTGCCAGTAGCGGCGATATAACCAAGATAGGCGAAATACGCTGGTTTCGATTTTACACTCTAAAAAAATCTGCATTACACACTCTAATCACTGAAACCAGTAAATACAATAAGTGCAACCCGCGACAGGACCAGCCCTACAATAGCTATTGCTATGATACATACCATCACGTTTTATTCGCCGAAACGTCGTTAAAAACATCCGCTCCGATGCTTTCGTCGATTTGCCGGCATTGCGATCAGAGAGCACGTTTTCATCATAAAGCGTGGTCGATTGAAAAGGTTGTTGGCATCGTCGATAATGGCGCGATAATCGCAGGCCGCGGTCGCAGGTTCGATTCCGTCTGAGCACAGTGTGCCACTTGAGCTTTGATCTGAAGATATTTTCTTCTCATTCTATTTGAATGTACACTTGAGTATTGTAAACCACTACGGGCGAGCCCGTCACCCCAGGAAGTTATAACTATATCAGACTATTACTTCTTCCATGGAGAGAACGCAGACTTAGGGATAACACAGTCCACGTCAAAGTAGACAATAGAGGTAAAGACGAAGGTATCATAAATTGGACTATTCGTAACTGCTCTCGCCACATATTCGGCAGTCCTTGCTCTCGGTCAAGCCAAGGTTGAATAGATGAGCTCTAAGGGTCGTGTGTCCGGCGAGGAGACCGATAGTGGTTCTAAGGTTCTTCTTGCTCATGTCAAGTAGTGCCTTGACATGAGCAAGAAGTAATACGGATAAATACACAAACCACAAATATTTCATAAAAAAACATTTTTATCAATTGAGCACCGAGGGCAGCCGACTAAAGTGCGGCGGCGGCGCAGCGGCACGCGATCGTTTCAAGATACCTGCCGCAGGGCGTAGGGTGAACTTTATTCTCGTACAAAACGTGCTTTACATCGCGAACATTTTTTTTTAATATTTCTAAATAGTAGTATTTAGTTCAATTTTTCTTGTTGAGAACTGCATTTAGTTACATGACAATAATCTTAACATCCCATCATTCAATTCACAATTTTTTCATCAAAAGTCCTACATAATCTCCGTCGCAGATCTAAACCGCAATTTTATATAATTTGCAGAAAATAAGCTTCAGTGTGCGGCTCGGCGGCCTTTCGCAGCCAGCTATTTGTTTTATGGCGCTGTGTTCCCGCACTGTCATTACCGCCAGCCGCCTATATAGCCACTTTCCATCATTTCGCCCGAGTCCCGAAGAGCGTCGTGCGGGAACATCACGACCCGGGGGCTCACCGCATAGCCCAGTGACGGATACCACACGGACAGGTCTATTAGATACAGAAGCAGCTTCTCTAATTTATTTTATTTATTTATTTAAGAATTAATTACTATAAAACATTGCTTTTGCTTATAAAAATAACAGGAACCGAATGGCAAAACCTTAACCTTTTGCTTATTTGATTCTGTCCCCCAACTGGGACTGGGCCGTTCTAGGATGGACAGGACTCTAATTTTACAATAAATTATGTAAAAGTTGCATTAAAATGCTCATAAAACTATATTGCATACAACTCATAAGCGGAATCGGCAGAACACTAACCATACTAACCATGCTATGAATTCGTCGTTGGTCCGCAAGCAGCGCATGTATTTGAGAGAAAAACTTCCAGCAGTTAATAGATGGCGCGGACGTCTATTTAACGCGTAATATCGAAAGATCGATCGAATGCAAACATGGTAATCATTTTAGAACCGTAAGATGAAAGTATTCTAAGATGGTCATCTTAGTTGGCTGGTTGGTTCAATGAAGGTCGACAGAAGGATCGATTTAATACGACAAACGTTTTGATTTTAAGATTTCAAAGAAAAACAAATCTGTAAAGACTTGTGGTAAACAGTGTTTTTAATCCACTCTACCAGCACCCTGTACGATACTATGATCCAACGCTATGGTAAGTTTCACGATCCTGCGATTTAAATTGCGAGAGTGATTTGTATTAGCGTTTTGTATGAAGAGCTACTTTTACCAGCCTCTAACCCCTTAGCCTGCCATTTAAGATGCGACAGCATTGTCCCAAAACGTAAACAATACTGCCGAGCTTTGAAGTCATCCCACGAATCAGCAAATCTGCCTTACATTGCCTTACAACGGCCCGGTGGACGTACCACGTCCTAGGCCCGTAATACAGTTTATTCTCGACCGTTGTATCACGGGCCAGGCACGTGATAATATTAAACTTTTATTTGTAGCTTTTAGCTAGCTTCCTAAACCATCGCTTCTATGTCGGGTTAAAAGGTTCGGCCACATCTGCCCTTACAACCTTGCGCTGCACCTACATATCGTATACGCCCATTCTGAAGAGGGCGGAGCTACTGCTGGATTTACGGTCGATAAGGGTTAAAACTATTTAACGGAAATGTAATTTCAGAACACCGGTAATAGCACAGTGGGACTCTAGTGATTAATTATTAGGCACTTACGCGAAATTGGATTTTGAAGCAATAAGGAAAAGGGAAAATAGGGCCACAAGTCGCTAGAACTCTCTGGTGCCCAGTGGTGTGCGTGGAGTTTGGAGTAAGGCATCCTTAAATGTCGTGCCAAAATTTCAACTGGGGGGGGGGGGGGGGGATCTTCTATGTTTTTTTTCGAATTGGTGAAGATTTTTGTAACGAAGTGTATCGATATAATTTTCGATATATCTACTAGACTTGGACATAGACCTCCCCCATAGAATGCCATGACGAACGGTCTTGAGCTGCCTTCATCCACCTACTTCCTGCGATCGTGGCAGTGTGATCGGTCCATCTTGTGGCGGACCGTCCTACACTTCGTCTGCCGGTTCGTGGTCGCCATTCGAGAACCTTGTTTCCCCAACGGTTATCGGTTCTGCGAGCTATATTGGCTGCACATTGCCACTTCAAGTTGATAATTTTACGAGCTATGCCAGTGACCATGGTTCTTCCGCGTATTTTTTCGTTTCGGATCCTATCACGCAGCAAATCCCCAAACATGTCTCTCTCCATAACTCCTTGGAGCGTGTGTATGAGGCCAATAGTTAGCGACCACGTCTCCTTATGTCATCACTGTCAATACGCCACATGCCGTATGTCATCACTGGCAACACGCGCTGATTAAATACTTTCGTGAGGTTCTGACGTATTTGTGACGAGAAGATATGGCGTAGTTACCCGAACGCTGCCCATCCGAGTTGGATTAGTAGGCAGACCTCCTTGTCGAAGTTGAGTCTGCCTAGTTGGATGGTCCGATCTAAATAAACATACTGGTCGACAGCTCCAATAACATCGTTCCTAAGGGGCTCTCACCAGGAAGTCGCGTTAATTAGACGTCATTGATTGATGAATGACGTAACTCCGTGGTAAAAAACTACAAAATTAGGCATTTTTCGTAAATATTTTAAAAAATATTTGCATATTTCCTGCGGTTTACGATCCCCTCCCAGTCCGCGACGCGATGCTTGACTAGCATGCTTGATCGTCTAGAGAGCCCTTAACATAAACCGGTATGGGTGCGACATTGTCTTACATAGGTCTTACTTAGGTAGGCTAGGTCACGGTATGGGCGGAGCTGTCTGAGTCCAGCGCCACGAGACAGTCAGTCAGGCAGCCAGTGTCACACGGCCGTGCCGCTCCTCGCCGCGCCGAAGCGTTCACCTGATCATCAGCATCGACAAGCACCCGACAAGCCCGGACGAAGGCGTCGTCGCTTTGTTTTTGCGTCAGGGCCTAACCGACCCGTAAATGCATATACACGGGTGCGGATGCCCTATAGAAACAGACATTGGTGATTTTAGTGCCGATCGATCAATTTTTTGCTTAACACACTTAAAACAGTTCTTTATTGTGAAATTTCACGATGGGCGGGTTTATATGTACGTGTGCGTGTAACATGTGTGTGTGTGTGTCTTGTTATTGAATTCGCTCGACAGAACTGAAATGCAATTCTCCCAGAAGACCCAGCCGGGAATCGAACCCGGAAAATTATAACGTAAGATCAGGCGACCTAACCACTGGGCCATTTGAACTGTTTTGGATAGGCAGAAAACTCAAATGAAAAACCAGCTTCATTCATAGTTAATTTCCTATAGTTTTGTATATTCCGTGAGTCGATGATGTTAACCTGGCAACGCAGAAGCAGAGGACTGTCCTCGGTCGCAGTCTGGGTCCAATAATTAGGTGCAGAACAATCATCAGGTCGGTCGTGAGCCTCGTCTGGTCCGCTTTCTGGGCCGTTTCGCCGCACCGCGGACGATAATCACCCAAATTATAGAGCGGCGCGCCGCCATACGGACGGAATCTTCGCTAAGTGGCGGTCTGACGCCGGGGGTTAAAACAGAACAATCGCTGCCTCGGCCCTGCATCGAGAATTTTAATGAACGCCTGCTTATACACACACTGCGTGATGTTTGATGCTCGAGCACGATTTCATTGCATTTCTTCTATCAAAACTGTTCGACTTGACTCACCCTGACCACTTGAGTCTCACTCTCACCTCAGTAAGTTCGGTCGTTAAGGGCGACATGATACCTAGGAACGACCATATTATCTGAAGAGCTTTCGTTTTTTGGTTTATTATTTTTAAAATATAAGCATTAATTTATAAAGTACCTAAGCGAATCCTTCGATAAGGAACTAATTTATAGTTTATATAAAATCGAAGACTATCGCGGTTGTTTGACATTATAAATAGGATAGAAAACGAATTTACCGCGTGAAATTTGTAGCACCCGACGTTTCGGTGACGTTGCAGCCGCCGTTGTCCAGTCTACTTTGGGCAACGGCGACTGCAACGTCACCGAAACGTCAGGTGCTACAAATTTCACGAGATAAATTCGTTTTCTATCCTATTTATAATTTATAGTTTAGTTAAACTCAAAAAAGGTGTTCATTGCCTTGGATATTCAGACTTCAAGTTTGAAGTCTATATTCCTTTAGGATACAATTAACAGAAGTGCATTTCAGTTCTATCGAGCGAATGCAATAACAAGACACACATGTTACACGCACACATAGGGGGAAGTCCCCTAACGCCGGACGGCACCTAGCGTCGGACACTAATAGTATCTCGACAAGTCGCGGCGCGATCGATACAAAGACGGGTGAAAAAAGTGCGGGGAAGCGTATGCTTCTCCTTTTCCTACGTCTTTGTATCGATCGCGCCGCGACTTGTCGACATACTATTAGTGTCCGACCCTAGGTGCCGTCCGGCGTTTGATTCTGAGTTAGTTTTTATCGGTGAGCACCAGGCGAGTGGGAGATTCAACACAAACAACTAAATTAATCAGGAGCAGCAGCAATCGTAGTAGTATCTTACTCAAATATTGAGTTTTTATATCGAATGGTATTTTTACAAGCTTATTAACTTGCAATGTTCGTATGTAAGTTGTTCGTTTCAAAATTTGCAACCACTTGCTGGTATCTGATTGAGCTGGCATACTTACGTAAGCTCGGTGACAATACAATATTATGGTACCATTGAGCTGATTTGATGATGGAGCCGGGATGTAGGGACTGGAACTCCCTGATGGCAAATGGTAGAACAGTCGAATTTTAGCTAGTATGTTTTGTTATCATGCGTACTTCCCATTAGACGTGATGACGAGGGTCTGAAGTTGGAGTCGGAAGATTGCTACTGGAACTCCCTATTGGCAAGCGCTAAGATAGTCGAGTTTGGGCTCGTTTTTTACTGTTGTCACGAGTACTTTCCGTCACACATGTTGACGAGGGTCTAAGACGGAACCGGGAGATTGCCACTCGAACTCCCTGTGAGAAAGTGCTAAGATAGACGAGTTTGGGCTCATTTGTTTTGTTGTCTTGAGTACTTTCCATTACACTTGATGACGAGGGCCTGAAGATGGAGCCAGGACATTGCCACTGGAACTCTGTAGTGGAAAGCAAAGCTTGTATTTAAAAATCCCTTTTACAGGATTTATTTTATTTTACACAGCGGGTATAAACCGCACCAACCGCAACAAAATAAAGATTGATTAAGGTACATAAGTGAGTAAGTGTTTGGACTACCGCTCTTGACAAAGGTTGGCAGCCTCGTGGCCGAGCACAATGGGCAAGCAGCAGCAGTGGAATGCGAGCGCTTCGTTTGGGTTGGTCTCCGCCTGTGATTATGTAAAAAAGGATGGATGGGAGAGCGTGGTCGCGCCGCCATTACGCGGCTGCGCGCAGACGCTCAATTGAGAGGGTAATTAAATGAATTGCGACGGGAGAGGAGCTGCGCCGGGACTGCCAATCTCAATTAGATGGACGCTCCGCATGCACTACCGTTCGTTGCTTTATCGAATCGACGCAAAAGTCGATCTTGCGTCGACTTTACGCGTCCGCCTGGAATCTGGCCACAAGATGGCCGCAGCGAACAGCTGATTTGACAGCCGATCCCCGCTGGGTCGGCTGTCAAAAATCAGCTGTTCGCTGGCGGATATCGTAGAATCTCCTCGATTAAATTATAGATAGGTAGGTACCTACATGTGTAAAACATCCAGTCAATGCCTAATAAATAGTACAGAATATTTATGTAGGTACTTACCTCAGAAATATTCTGTCTTGAGTTTGTTTGCATTTGCTTAATTTCAAAGTTTCAAGTTTGAGTAATAATTTTAATGTCTTATTTCAACAGTTAGTGACTTACAAAAAGTTTAAATTTACTAAAGTTAAAAACGACTGTCATTTTTTTACAATTTTAGTTGAAATTCTCACCACATTTCTTAAGGTTTATTTCCTAGGCGTTATTAAATGTCCATGCGTTAACATGACCAATGACAAGAATTTTTGGATTGTGGATTTGCACCAGTATTTTGAGAAAAATGTATATTTTATCCCGTTATGTCGTCTATAATAAAATAACATTAAAGCCAAACCGTGTCTTTACTATATATACGTCTATATATAATACACAAACAAGACATACACTTACCACATGCTACACGCACACATACATATGAACACTTCATAATAGGGTTGGTTGTAAGATATTGTCGTATGATAATATCAAACTCGCTCATTGTGAAAGATTAGAATCAAACAAACATCACTGATATTTTTCGAAATGTGACCGATTTAGTTAAGGTACCTTGTTAAATGGTTAACATTAAGTTAAAGAAATAATTTTAAAAAACATTTCTAAAAACAAGCTTTTAATAAAATACTCTGAAAAGTAAAAAATAATCTTTGAAGTAAATCAAACCCATCATTTTGTTACATTATACAATATTATATTATGATATTAAAGCTTGTCGCGAGAATAATCATTCTGTATTGATTTCAGTTGTAAAAAATACATACTAATTACTTATAGTATCGAAATAGGTACCTATATTCTTGTGCCAAATTTTATGTACATAATATATTATTGTATAATGTAACAAAATGATGGGTTTGGTTTACCTACTTACTTCAAAGTTAAATGTTTCAGTTTAAATATTGTTTTTCATTAAATTGTTAATTTCTTTGGTAAAAATACATACCTAGGTAGATACCTACTACTTCGAATTACTCGTGACGAGATACCTATATTTTTTCGACCAATTTTATATAATATAAAATTGTATAATTTAACAAAATGATGGGGTAAATTTATCTACTTACTTCTTTGGGTTTTATTTACCTACTAAGTATTTTTATAGCATTTATTATAAAACAAACAAATACAGGAAAATGTCGCGACAGGTTTTTATATCATATAAAATTGTATAATGTAACAAAATGATGGATTTGTTTTACTACAAAGTTTATTTTGTTCTTTTTAGAGCATTTTATTAAAAGCATGTTTTTACAAAGTTTTTTAACTATTATTTTTTTTTAGTTTTTGCTAGATATGTTTCTAAGTCTGCTCATTTCTAAGGCTATCATAATTGAATGCGTATACAAAATTTCGTGTCTGTGCTGTCGACCGTTGAGGAATCCCCTCGTTGGAGGCCAACCCTGGGCGCAGCCGCCCTGTCGCCGTGAAACTTAGAACGGGCTATAATAATTGAATGCGTATACAAAACTTCGTGTCTGTGCTATTGACCGTTAAGGAGTCCCCTTGTCGGGAGCCAATCCTGGGTGTACATAGAATCAGGTCATGATTACTATAAAAATGCATTGTCATCGAAACTGAACCAACATGTAAAATTTCAACTTCATAAGGCAAGAGAAAGTGTTTCTAATTCAGCTTGCAAGATTTGACCTAAAAAAACTAATAAACATTGCAAGGAAAGTAATGCTTGTAAAAATGAGGTATGTTTACACTATCTTGTCTAAATTCTTTCTTAGGACTTATCGTATTGCCGATTGACTATTCGAAATAATATCTCAACAGCGTCCAAATCAAAAAATCCTATATTACAAAATTGCAGGCGACGTTCGCTCGCAAAATTTCGTCAGAAGTCGCTCAGTAAGGTCTCGGAAATGTTATTACTGTATGACCGCGATCAGTGATGGGCCCGAAGCAATGGTTTTGGTGCCGGCGCACTTGTTCGATCGGATGGAGGTGTGACGAAACGGCGCCGCTCGACCCGTTTTTGCAGGTGTAAAGTAACGGAATCGGCACAAGAACGGCGCCGCGCGCTCGCCAAGCAAAAATGCACAAAAAGAATCCGGCGCCACGAGAAGAGTTACCTTGTCACTTTTTATCCGCTCGGATCCCAGGTGGCAATAATTCTTTAGTTAATTCCCGGAAGGGAGAACTGCTAAGTCAGCTTCCATAACTGAGCAAAGTAGGAAACACTAAAATAATGTTTATGACATTTGTTTCGGAAGCTGAGCCAGCCGACACCACGACACACAAGGGGCGAACACACTATCGGACGCGTCCGCTGCCGCGGCTTATGGACAGTATGCACCGTCGTTTGGGACGTGGCTTGCCAGATCTCTATCGGACGTCCGAAGCCTCGAGGTCGCGTCCGCGACTGACGTCCGATAATGTGCACGGTTTATTAGAAATTAATTACAAAGATCGCGCCCATAAGCCGCGGCTAACGGACGCGTCCGATAGTGTGTTCGCCGCTTTACACTTGGAGTTGTCGACTACAACGTTACGGGTTCGAGTATGCTTGCACAGTCAGATGAATCGGTATCTACCGAATCTATTACGGACTATATACAGCATCCTTTGCCCGGCTGTCCACCCGGTATTGGGTAGCCGATTGGTCGTTTCCGAGCGGTTTCCGCAGACCGTCGTTTCAAGACGGGTGCTCAGACCGTCCAGGAGCGCCCGTTTCCTAAGCAGCGGGGTGTTTGTTGACCTGATGTCAGCTCTGCCGTCGTAAATGAAAACACAGTAACTTCATTTACTGTGTTCATACAAGTTTGGTTCTTTAAAATTACGAGTTGGAGTACTATAAGGCAAATTTTTCGGTTTGTCTGTCGATGGATAGTTACCGAGATACCTTAGATAAAAAACACAGTATTAAAAACAATCAGAATATTTTAAATAAAAAACACAGTAGGTATGTATATTTTTTTAAGTTAAAATACAGTAACCTATTATTTACTGTGATCTTTTTTAATACTTATAAGCATTTAAGAAATATTTTTGTTTGGTTACAACACGGCTTCTTCAGATACTGTGGTTTTAGGTAAAATTTGGTTGTAGGTTAAAAGTTAATTTATTAATACACGAATTAATCACAGTATCTCAATTACTGTGTTTAAGGTGCCTGTAGTTTTTTATTTATTTAAAAAAAAATATATTTATTTTACATGGTTAGAACACAGTAATGGGTATAACACAGTAACCACTCAGTTACGGTGTTATAGCTTAAAAATATAAAATTTATCAAATTATTTTCCTAATTTAAAACACAATATCTAATTTAATTAATTAAACAATTATAATTTAATATATATTTTGATGCAGAATTGAAGTTCTAACTATTTTTTAAACATTTTTTAAAAGAAATAATCTATATTGATTAATTTGTTCATGAAAACAAATAGTTAACAACTGAACTTTGACCGAGTTTTTCCCAAAATGTCTTTTTTCAAGTTACTGTGTTTTCATTTACGACGGCAGAGCTACTCTTGAGACGACCAGTTCACCACCCGAACCCGTGTGAAAGACGGGGAAAGGACGCCACAGTCCGCGATAAATTCGAATTGAATTACCGGTAACATCAGGTAGAGGCCGCGCAAGCCACCTCGAGGCTGGAGGACGGAGAAATCCGGGCAAACAGTGTAGGTAGTGAGGGCGTGAGGTCAACCCTGTGTTTCACTTCCCAGTGCCTCGCGGCAAGGCGCAGGACTCTCACGGGCATGTTTTCGTCGTTGGACGGTAGTTCATAAATATTAATTTTCGCGAAAAAATCTTAGTTGCTAAAGGAATACAATTAAACATTAACGATAGCACGACCATTATTCATTAAATTCAAGAAAGAGCATTTTCATCAAATTTTATAGGTATTATACCTCTAACGATCTCAGGATTAATTGTCGTCTGAACTTAATTAAAAGTACAAAGTATTTCAATTATGTTACTTCGGAAATACATAGCAATAGCTTATAATTCAGTAGTTAATCATTTATAACGGAGACCATAAAACTTAAAAGTAATAAATCGACATAAGTAATATACTATTTTAATTTCAGACCTGTGTTGATGCAAATTTAATTACACTGATAAGATAACATAGTTTTGCAAAATAATCGATTGCAATTTAAAGCTAATTAATTGAAAAAAAGAAATAGCAAACAATAAAAGTCTTACAAACTAAACTACGTGCCTTGAAAGGAAATCGTCCTAACTGTCCAATCTTTGGACTATCGAATTTAAAGAATGTCTGAAAAACATGCTGGAGATACCTATATTACTTCGGATAACGCAACCATATTTTCAACCCTTATTTGACGGACAGTGTTCACCGCGATCAAATGACAAAATACCCCGGTATTTATACAGATTGAAGATGTCACCCCACTATATTCATGACACTGATTCCGAATCTATACAAAACTTTGCACTGTCTCTATATCGAGATAAGCGAGATATAGGCGTGTGTCAAACACCTATATGACAATAGTTTGTTAAGTTAGTTTTTTCACCATATCGGATACCTAAACGGGCTCAACGACCATATCGTCTATCTAGGATAGACCTTGGAAATTATATAGTAGTTTAGCAAACTTTTCTACATTGAAGATATTTTAATGTCACTACACTATATTCATCACACTGCTTCCGAATATGTAAAATCTTTGCTCTATCTCTATAATACAAGTTCTATCTCTATAGCTGACTCTGCCATATTAAAAAAAACTAACTTTACCTACCGCCTAATAGGTGTTAAGTTTTATAAAAAAACTAACTAGGTAACCTACCGCCATATAGGTATTTATGAATTGTTTTAAACAGAAAAAAACTTACTGAAATGACTGAAACCCTACTAAAATATTGGGGTTTGACGCTTCGCTACATTGACATTCGTGTACATTTCGCTTAAATATATATAGATATGAGACACAGATTTTTACAGATTCGGAATCAGTGTGATTAATATAGTGACATTAAAATGGGGTGACATTGAGACATCTTCAATGTAGACGACTTTGCTAAACTGCATTAACACCTATACATTAATTAGGTTTGCAAAATATAGTTTTCACGACTGCTAAAAATCAATCAAAATAAGATTGCACAATTCGCCAACATATTGGCAATAGAGAAAACCCCAGATAACGATTGATAAGGAACATCAAGCACGGACTTGTCCAGTCGCTATACGGCTGAAATGCACAACACAAATGTGATTTCCATGAAAATATCGCAAACGTCAAAAAACTCACCCTTTCCTGGGGCTCGCCGCGAAAAACTCAAACTCGAGCAACTCCACGGCACACTTAAAATTCAAAAATCACCAGTAACACTGAACACAACCCGCAAACACTTGAAGGAAACACCGAAAAAAGTTTTGACGAGATCGCGGCTGCAGCAGCGACGCGCGACACACCCACTTTCGCGGACGACCGAAAACGGAATGAAAATGACAAACGCCGGGCGGTGCGCTTGGCGCCGGCGACAAGACGCGGGGGGCTGGCATTCGCCGGCAGAAACGCACTCTGGATCTTTATCTCTTTCACGCTGGATAGCTGCGTCTCGCTCGTTTGAGTATTCGCAGAAGCGAGACGGGCGCCACTAGCGAGGTGTCTCATTTTATAAATAAATATCGTACGATTATATTTTATTTTCGAATGAATTTGCTATATGTATCAGTTTTTGTATATTCCTAGCTATGAAATAAAATACATACTAATTATTTTTATATTAGTGGAAAAGCAGAGGTTGTTTTTAATTTTTAACCTTTTTTAGTTTTGTTATACATATTCAACAATAAATTTGATAATTATGCAGTGAAGCAAACTCTTCTAAATTGAAGATGTTTTAATGTCATCTAACTATATTCATTGCACTGATTCCGAATCTGTAATAATATCTCTATAAATTAGCGGGATGTAGGAGTTTAAAAAATCGACAACCACCTATTTTTTAAGAAAAAAAACGAAAACTGGAGAAGTGTAGGTGTCCACTGAGACAAAACTGAATAGCCTATGTTGGCTACAATATATCAAAAAATAAAATATGATTGCTTTCATGAAAAAATAGAAAGAGCACTACCATGCAGGATCAAACATGAACCTTTTCCGCATCGACGTATATTTTACACTTAGTAAAATATACGTCGTCGTGTAGTCGGTAATGTAGCAGGTGGCATTTTTGCCTGAAACTTGCCTTTACGACAGTTATTATACTACAAAAAGTTAATTTAATATTATTTTACTTAATGCGCGCTTTATACAATTAGAGATTTATTACGTAACTTACTAAACCCGTTTGTATACATTGGTAACACAATAAGCAATACATTATTCGAGCTAAGTGGACGGCGTCGCGCGTACGAAACGTGCATCTTTTCCTCTAGTTTATCGCGAACATTCGGTGCAACATGAAATCCGATCAATCTCTCACTAATAACTCATCAAATTCATCTCAAAACGTAATTTTCATGAGATTTTTAAACATTCATGTTTAGGATGCTGCGAGGAGCGTTGAATGACGAGCAACCGTCCATTCAACGCTCCTCGCAAAATGGAAGCCCTTTGTGTTCGTTCAAAAACAGACAATTTAATCCACGAATTATGACTAAAACGAAGCAAATGCGCATAGCGTGCTCGTAGTGTGCACAGTTCGACCTATGTTTTTTTTACAACCTTTGCTACTTGGCGTGTTGTATAGCGAATATCTATCCGTGACCATATATAGGAAACCAGTAAGTCTTTTAGAGAGCAAGATTTCTTATTTATCTCGGTATATCGTTATAACTTGAATATATGAGGCAATAGAAGTACATTTAACTATCAAGTTGAGTTACTTCTTTACTCGTAAAATTATCTAAACCAGTGGCATAGACAACTTTTTATGTAACATTGATGTGTAAACATTTTTTTGTACGATTGACATTTAGAAGTAGACCCTCCCTAGTCGCGATTGTCTCGTCTAGGCGCCGGCTTGCCCTTCCCCTTCGCCGCAGCAGCGGCGGCTTGGCGCCATGCGCCCCTCCGCGGTGCGTTCGTATAAAATTAAATGTCAGCCGCCACGGACAAAAAAAGTATGTTTTTGCTCGTTTAGCGGCTACGGAGCTAAGAATTAAACTTGCAGTTGGCGCTCGCGCCATTTGGCACCCGAAATTCTCAGCGGTGGTTACGCCGGAAAATGGCCCGTGTCGCGTTTGACGTTTTAATCTCCGGCCGATTCGGAAATACCGCCATTTTCGTCCTGTCAAAATGATCACAACATTTTTACACAAATATAACCGGATTGCAGCTGATGTGTGCAATATATCCCTTTTTTATTTCTAGTTTTTACATTGATAGTAGATACAAGCGGAGCTGCCATGGAATTCGCCGACCGGAATCGGGCCCATCATAATATTATTATTACACTTCTGGGGGTTGAGCGGTGCACTCCAGACTAACTACCGCCTGTGGTAGGTTTAGGACAGCTGTCTTGCCACATGCGAGCGTTTGCCTTACCGCCCATTCACTCCCCTTCAACGCCATAGAATTTCAGGTGAGGAAATCGCGGTTTTAGATTTTTTCTAGGAAGGAGTCAATTATTTGCTGAAAAAATCAAATTGAATTTTATGCAAAAAAATCAACAAAAAGAACTGCATCAAATGTACTTACCTACAGAAGTATCGGCCATTTTGTCAATTAGGGATGTCGTCGTCGAATCTTGCGATTTTTTACGACTTGTGATTTCTCGTCAACTTGCATCATTGCGACGCGACGACGGAGAATGTCCTGAATAGGAATGATTGATAAGAGATATCAAGTCACGTACAGGAATTTTCCCGTGGGGCCACTCCGACTATCCTGTTTCTGCCGCCATCGCCGCTGTTTCCGCTTCTGTTACCATTACATTGGATTGATTACCACGCGTCGCGCCCGGCAGCAGTTCGCGGCGCGTCCGGTTACATAGTAGGAGACAGCGGTCAGGGCAGGATCGCATTCGTCTCGTCTCATTAATTGCTATTGTTATAGTTTTGTAGAGATGGGCAGATGCGTAAGAAACGGTTTATTATTAGATACAAAAATCTTCTTAGCGGTGTTGAAATGATTCATGTTATTCAAAGGAATAAAAAACACGACTGCCGTTACAAAAACTGAACTAGGTACTGTATTCATAATTATTTTTATTACGGTATTTTTATGAAATACTTGTGGTGTATGTATTGTTTATTAATGTATATTTATGTATATTTACGGAATTTACTCAATCAGACCTTTCATTTTAAACGAAAAATGATATAATTATCTTAATTTATTAACATTTAGGGATTTGGACGTTTAGACAACTATTTACTTGTTATTTAGACAGTTAAGGTACGTACTATATGGCACTCGGGATGACATCACGATTCTAACAATACAACATACTTCTAAATCGGTACCAGCGCTTAGATGTTACGGTGGAATAAAGAACGGAACACATACATAGATGAACGCTGAACATATTACACTCCTTTATAACACGCTTTTATTAGGTCGACCTGTATGTAATTAACTATGCAATGGAATCTAAGGTAACTAATTTAACCATCTTCCAAGGATCGTAGTGTCATGAAAATTGGCAGCTGTATGTAGTTCTGATGACAATACAATAATATGGTACTGTCGAACTGATCTGATGATGGAGTCGGAAGATATGAACTGGAACTTCATGATGTAACATCGTATCATAGCTGTGTTTGGACTTGTTAGAAAAGTCTTGGAATGAACTTGGACCACGATTAGGTTTCAAGGTCTGATGATGAAGCCGGAAGACATGAACTGGCATTCCATGATGGAATATCGTATCATAGTCGTGTTTGCACTTGTGAGAAAGGTCACGTAATGGACTTTGAACACGATCAGGTTGCAAGGTTATAACAAACCTATAATATATTGACTTGTAAATATTGAGTGTAAATAGTGTAATTTTGGTTTTTACGTGCATTTATAAAGGCGTATTTTTAGTGTTTTTTTAAAAACTCTTAATATTATTTTATTGGGCAGTCGTGTAATATGGACAACAATGTATGGGCGCTGACTTCAATAACAATAACGTATTTACCGTTGGAAAGATCTATCTATCTATCTAGAGTATTTATGACTACTACAACGTACCTACCTCAATTATGAGCCGTTTCGCAGTTTTGAACTTTGGAAGCTTCTTAAATAGGTATGGCTAATTAGACGAAAACCCAATGTTACTATGACGCCAAATATTTATTTAAAATATATTATTTGCAATGATGACCCATAAAAGATATTATATTATGATGTACGGTCACTGGGCATACCATGTTGGGCAGGTGACCTTAGCATATTACATATGTCAGTAAAGGAAGCGGAAATGAAATCATGAGGCACATTACAGAGTTCAATCAACATATCCTAGTAAAGGGTGCACCATTTGCTCCCTTTTCTGCTATTTGAAAAAAACACTCTTTTTATCAAGTGAATTCGTCTATTGATAATGGAAGGTGGGATTATGCGTTTTATGTATAAAATATAATATCAGTCATATGACCGCAGCTTCGTTTACAGGCCATTATCAGGGTATCAAAAATTTCAAAAGACTTTTCGCAAAATCATCAAGTCAATGGTCGCAAGTTCCGTACGAATATTTTGCTTGAGGTCTTTAATGGTCTTGGAAGCATTGACAAACACTTTTTCTTTAGAAAATCCACAGAGAAAATAATCCAGAGCCTTCAAATCGCACTATCTTGGAACCAATTAACGTATGAATTGCGCGAAATTATGCGGTCTGTGTCATTTTAACCACCGATGATACTAGTTTAGTTTCAGAACTCGTACGAATCAGTATTTTTTCAATGCTTCATTTGCCTTTATTCCTTGATCGAATACAAATAGCATACTATGACGTATGTGTGCTTCTTTTATTGTTGGCCATGATATCTCTCCTTTGCAAAAATAAAACGAAAATTGATATTTACGACCATAGTTTAAACGTTATAACAAAACTTGCGTGTTTGCAAGACTGTGTCTCGACAGAAACTAACTGTGAATGAGCTCATCAAAGAGTTTTACTTGTCTTTTCGTTCCTCCTAATATATACGTCGATAATTGTCCCAGTGCGCCCCTGTTGAATTATTTTTTTTATCGGTGGCGCCAGCGAGCCAGTAGAGAATGAGTGTATAAATGCGTTCACAAACCTTCCCCATACAGGGGAATAAAATAGGTGCACTTACAAGTCCTGACAAAGTAAATAAAGCCGTTTATTACCATTCCATAGAGCTGGTTATTGCTTGGATACATCATTCGTTCCGGTATTAGTAAAATTATCACCTATCTGTAGTCTGCTAATCTGGTGTGTTAGGGTATGCTCGTGGTTATAGTAAGTATAGTAGGATGTGTGAACTATCATCTATATTATAAGCAAAGCAAATCAAGTTAATCTGATTTGTTAGGGAATACTTGTGGTTATTATAGTAAGAATAGTAGGATGTGTGAACTATTGTCTTTATTAAAATCAAAGCAAAGCAAGCTAATCTGATTTGTTAGGGCATGCTTATGGTTATAGTGAGTATAGTAGGATGTGTGAACTGTCAAATATAAGCACAGCAAATCAAGCTAATCTGGTTTGTTAGGATATGCTTGTGGTTATCGTAATTATAGTAGGATGTGTGTAGTGTCATCTATAATATAAGCAAAGCAAATCACGCTAATCTGCTTTGTGTTAGGGTATGCTTTTGGTTATAGTAAGTATAGTAGGATGTGCGAACTATCATCTATATATAAGCAAATCAAATCAAGCTAATCTGGTTTGTTAGGATATGCTTGTGGTTATCGTAATTATAGTAGGATGTGGGAACTATCATTAATTTATTTTTTTATTTATTTATTTTGTTTATTCACTTATTACTAATCAACATAACAGTAAAACCAAAGCATTGAGAAGTAAAATTAATATATTACCATAACTATAGAAATAGAATGACACTTATAATATTAGCTATCATATAAGAATAATAATTAATAGCTTGCAATATAAACAAGTGAAGGTTAACGGTAAAAATATCGAAATCTGGTGCCATCGAGTGAATTTCATCAAGCACGCGCTATCAAGTTCCACCTCTAAAGGTTAGTGCGCGAGAACGGCTCCGAGAAAAGATGGTGCGACCGAGAACAAAAATACTTATTTGGTATGAAAAGATCCATCTTGGCTAGTAAGCTAGGGTTATCAGTTTTACCACGAATTAGATTGAAAACATAGGACATGGTCAGCATTTCTATTCTGAGACAGAGAGAATTATAGCGAACCATGCCTGTGATAAATGTAGTCGGATACAAAAATGGATAATATCCGTACTGCTTGAAGTACAAAATTCTCAAAAAACGCATCTGTACCTTTTTTCAGCATGAGGCTATAAGTATCTGTATCATCTATAATATAAGCAAATCAAATCAAGCTAATCTGGTTATCCAGGGTATGCTTGTTATATAGTAAGTACCTACTCGTATAGTAGGATGTGTGATTTGTTGGGGTTTGATTTGTAAGTATAGTAAGTATAGTAGGATGTGTGGTTATAGTAAGTATAGTGGGATGTAATATTATCTATAATATAAGCAGAGCAAATTAGGCAAAGATTTGTAATCATAATATATTACACATTACACATACCTAGGCATAACACACAATAAATACACATTCATAATAAACACTCATAATTAATACACACAATAAGTTGTTTTCGCGTACCCATTTTAAAATATTGTGTACTAGCTAAACCTGGTCGCGCTTCGCTGTGGCTCAGTCTGATATGAAATCATCAATGGTAAACCCACTGATGTTGATGAGCACTGAAGATCTCACCGGTGTGGTAAGATTTTTATCGCGACTATTCGAGTGCAATTTTGTATCAAAATTTCAAACCGTTCGATCAACTACATTTTGCGGGCACATACATACGAAGGCTGATTTTTTATAATTAAAGATTAAAGGAGGGATTTTTTCTTTTGGCTGTATATAAAAAAAATATCAAATCCGTAATTCAATTTCACGGATAACTCTTCGCCTTATTTTAATGATCGGCTTTCCAACATTGTTGTCCCTTCATGGTCGTGGTTGTTATCGACTGGGTACCGCGGACATGGTTTACTAATTTGGATCGTATCAGTATGACAGCGATCGCCTCGGCTGCCAACCATTCTCCTGCCTGTCTGTATTGTACGTTGAGTTAATGGATTGGTCAAGTGGGTGGCAAGTTTGGCGTTGATACAATAATCTGATATGCTCAATGTTGGCGTAGACCTTTTTCGTTGATTGACTCGTCAGGGAGAAGCACGTTTTTTTTCTATTAGAAAGGATAAAATATTTTTTTTTGGATGTAGACGAGCGGTGTTATGACGTTGCTCGAAGAGTATTTTCTGTAATATTTTTAAAAATAATATTTTATTTACATAGAATAATTTGCGCTATTTTTTTTTACAATACATAAAAGGAAGATCGCGAAATGCATTACTTCGTCTGTATTGTTTCGGTGATGGATAGAAGTGCTGTGATGTTTGCTGGGCATGTGGGTGTGAGCCCTTATCAGCTGTTCTTCTTTCTTCTCATAAAAACCAATAGTCTTCCGCGATCCCCATTAGACTGTTTTCTTTTCTACAGCTGTAACTGTAAGCATCCAATAAACTAAGTTTTTGTAAAAACTTTGGCGAAAACCCCATTAATTTTAACCGTTTTTTTTTATTTCGAAGCTGTTTGAATAAACAATATTTGCGATATTTTACCTACCGCTAGAGGTATTTTACCATTTTTTTAAATTAAAAGATGCTCATTTGCTCGTACTGACCCACTACAAGGATGGCACTAATTGCACAGTATATACCAGGACTTCCCAACCGGTGGGGCGTGTCCCCCCGGGTGGGGGGGGAGGGCGTAGAGAGATCTTAGGGGGGGCATTAAGTGTTCGGATATTTTAATCTAATTACTTATCTTTGTTTATTATTTAAAACACACAGAGATTTAGTCGCGCGTGCACCTAGTTCCAATGGTCAATGTTGAATGCAGGCGCAAACATCCCATTAATAAATAATAAATCGTGTGAAATAAATATCGTAAAAATAATTTGTTGTTTTTTATTGAAGCAATAAAGAAAAATATAGGGGGCATGATTTTTTTTTATAATCCGGGGGGGCACCATGCAAAAAAGGTTAAGAAACCCTGGTATGTACTGTGCTAATTGGATATTTGGACGTTGAACATAGCACAACTGAAAAGTACGGTAATATAATAGAATAGAATAACATTATTTAGCTATAAAAACATTACACTGGTTTTATAAAAAAGCCAATTTATGCAAAAATGGCGGACTTACGCTATAGCGATATCTTACAGTCAACCATTTGGCGATATCTTGCAATCAACCGGTAGTGACGTTTCTTAGCAATAGGTACATATTATGTAGTGTTGAAGCAATTACTGACACAACCGTGGCACTCCAAAACGACTCAGGAAGTGAGCTCGCCTTATCACAGGAGTGCCTAGCAAGGCGGGCTCGGGTTCACTTCACTTGGCACATTAGGAATAATTTTATGCACTTTAACATATAATTTATGCACAATTTGGCCTGGGCACAGACAGATGTATGCCTAAATTTAGAAGCATATAGCGGTATTTTCTGGATTGTAGGTACATTATATTTCTAAATAAATTAGTTAAATATGTACATAGTAGGTATATAGTAGGTAATGGTATAAAAGTTGTTAAAAAGTAGGGCCTAGTAATAACTAGAAAGGTAAGATAACCATTGGATATACGTATAATATACCTGTTCTAGAATAATAATTAACGATTTGGAATTATCTGTACTGTAGGTAAGGTTAATTATGTTTTGGAATATAAATAAATAAAAATAAATAATTGAAAACAGATCCTGTATAAAATACAATCTCATTAAAAATTCCCACGAGATAGCAGACAGATAGCATAGTAAAATAACATCAGTAGGACATCTCGAGCCCGTTTTCGAAATAAGTACCTACTCTTCGCCGAACCACCAGGATTGCCACAACAAATACACAATTGACAAGTTGTGATCACATTAAAGCAGAAATGCAATTCTTTATATATATATTACTAGCGACCCGCCCCGGCTTCGCACGGGTGCAATGCTGATACTAAATACAGTACAGAAAAACTGTGAACGTTGTATATAAAAACATAGCGGCCCGCTCTGGCTTCGCACGGGTATAAATATATAGCCTATGTGATTAAAATCGATCCAGTAGTTTTGATTTATTCATTACTGCCCGTGGCCCGCACGCGTTAAATTTGGAGTAAAACAATCCCCCTTTCCCTATACCATGAAGATTTCCTGCTATCTTTGGAATATCTAAATTCATACACTACATTTTTACTTATTCATTTTTTACATTTTTAACTATTTATTTTATTATTACAACATATTACAGAATGTCTTTATAAACAACGTTCACAGCTTTCTTGTCATTAGAAACATGTTTTCTCTGGAGGTCACTCTTGAAAGAGCGACATACAGTTGTCCATGTGAAAAACAGTCAACGCTCAAATCTAAGCCTGCAACGTTGAAGGTTTGACCCTGCGATTTATTAATGGTCATTGCAAAAGATGTCTTTACCGGAAACTGTAAACGTTTAAATTGGAAGGGTAAATCCGATGGTATCAGAGGGATTCGGGGAATCAATACATCTTCTCCGGTACCACATCCTGTGAGTATTGTGCACTCTATTATGAAAGTTTTCAATGATTTTACCAGCAAACGCGTGCCATTGCAAAGTTTAGGTGGATTCAGGTTTCTTAATAAAATAAAAGGACAACCTACTTTCAACACCATTTTGTGAGGAGGGAGTCCAGACGGGTTCAAAGAGTTTAGAAATTCTGTAGGAAAATGAACAGCTTCTTCCAAATCGAGAACAGTATCGACCGAGTAGTATATTTTCGTCGGCGCATCAATCTTTGAAAGAATCAAGTTATTTACTTTATCTACTTGTTCGTTAGTTGGTGACAGAATCGCTCTTTCTTTAAACCAAGATATTGTCTTATAACTTATGTTATCAATGTCAGAATAGACATTGTTGACTAACTCTTGGATGTTGTCTATCAAAACGCAAAGGTTTTCTAGGTCAATCCTTCCCTCACTTTGTGTTAACTCTCCATTGCCAACTTTTAGCAGCATCTCTGGAAATAGCCTGTTCTCACGTGAAGATGACGAAACCCTCATATTAGTGTTAGGCTTTAATTTATTGACATGTGGCCAAAGGTTGGATCTTTTTAGGCAAGCATTTATTTCGTCGGCACGTGTTCCTCGAGTCACAACTGGTAGGATTTGACGGAAATCTCCTGAGAACAGAATTGTACATCCACCCATAGGTGAATTTTTGTTGCGCAAATCGCGCATTGTCCTATCCAGTGCTTCCACAGACGTCTTGTTTGACATGGTAGCTTCGTCCCAGACTATTAATGAGCAGTCACGCATCAATTTTCCTGTATTGCTCTGTTTAGAAACACTACAGACGCTGTTATTATCATCGGTGGCGATTTTCAGCGGGAGCTTGAATGTGGATGTGCCATTCTATTGTGTACATATGACAGCGCGGTGGACCGAATATATGAGACTTGTTAATGAGGTGCAGGAGTTTCTGTACTTTTAAATGGAAGACTCTGTTAACTATATCGTATCTGTCTTATGGAGTTAAATTGGTGTTAATATTTTCTTTGATTTCCGGCCAATTTGGGTTACATGTTGCAGTTATAAATAAATCAGGTTTGCCGTAATTTCTTACGTAAGTCATGGCGTCTTGCGATTTTTCGTGTAAATATCGAGGT
The DNA here is from genome assembly GCA_944548615.1 of Micropterix aruncella. Lineage (NCBI taxonomy): Eukaryota > Metazoa > Arthropoda > Insecta > Lepidoptera > Micropterigidae > Micropterix > Micropterix aruncella. The sequence continues at coordinate 8,875,401 of OX155958.1, forward strand.
CCACCTGTGAATGATGAAGGTAGTATAACCAACTGCCCAATGCCGTTGCGGTGTTCATTCGCCTGTAAAGCATCCTGAAGATGAACGTAATTTTCAGCTCTCAATTTAGTTTGATTATTACGGATGTAGGCCAATCTCTCAGATTCAATTTTCGCATATTGATCTACCAAGTATTGGTTTGTTAACATTCCATATCTAAGCAAAGTATTGAAATTGTTACGTCTTGTCATTATACGGTAGCAATAGTAGTTCATACATGACACTGTTTTACGCAGAGGTGTACCACCGATTGGGTCAACTTGAGAAATATTAATGGCATAACCATTTTCTCCACGACATAGCATTAAAGGATATTGTAAGCTGACATAAGATCTGTGTAACTCTGAATTTTTTTGCAAATTATCATCACGACTATGCAATACAATATCTCTTTTGTCAAATTGCTGTCCAGCTATCACCACTGCTACTTCACTCGTGGAAGGCGCATTGTATCGTCCTCTGTGTTCTCCAACAGGAACTTTATTTGCATGGATTACGACATTAAAGTCAGGAGTATCTGCTGGAACACTCTCAATCGCAGTTTTGAAAGACTGTATGTAGCAATTATGAGAATGTAACATATCTTGGAGAGATCTAATCAAATCTCTATCAATTGGCTGTGCAACACTTGTACACCGCGTAGATGCTTGTGTATCTGGATCTGCAATAAAATATATTTGCAGAAATTTGTGATCATCGGGTCGAAGTGGTAGCAAGCTCCCAGCTAAGTGGTACACTTGCCCTTGAATTTTAAATGTAGGCATGAACCCACGCTCAACGACTTGCTTGCTCTTAAAAGAGGTCATTTGAAATGCGTTATTATAACGGCGTAATTTGCGCATGAATTGCTTGGATTTCTGATGATCACCCGTAAGAAGAGAGTGAAGTGGTTCAGGTGGAGGGAGAACTTTTTCTAATTTGACTTTTCCTTGTAAGCAACACATGCCTTTCGATTCGTCCTTGAATTTCAATGCCAAGCAATGTTCACACACTACTGACATAGTACCTATTGATACTATACGATCGTCCTTGTAAGAAATCGAAGGATCGTAATTCATGGCAGAATTTTCTTTATTCACCCATGAATTAGTAACTCGTGCTGATGATTCTCTGGCTCTCTGTATTCGATGTCTTTCCCTATCTCGGCTGCGGTGAACCTCACGCTCTACTGAAGATTCTCTCTCTCTCTCAGCTCTATATCTATCCCGAGCCTGACTGAGGCGAGCCTCACGTTCCGTTGACGATTCTTCATTTCTTGCTGAACGTACTCTTCTGGCATTCACTGTACTACGACCTATGTTCGAACGAAGACGTCTTCCAGACATGACTTTATAATTTCTGTACAAAATTTACTCAGTTGTATATGTATGATTACCTATGCACAAATTGCCATATTATTAGTATGTGCCGCAGTAAAAAATATCTAAATTCTTACCATTTAGAAACAAAAGATAATCTTTTTTTTTTACTGAAATACCCCAACTTAAACAACGATTTTAATTATAAAAAATAATTTGCTATTCGTGCGACTAAAAACAAAAGATAATCAACAATCATCAACAACAAAAGATACCTATTCTATTAAGTACTTTTTCTGAACTTACATATCTCACCTTAAATCACGATTTTTGAAAATAATTTCCCTAATATTAAATTGATCTAACTGTAAATTTTAATCAAGATCTTAATAGAAAATTGCAATCCATAAATTATGGTTTTATTTAATCTAATCTTATCTCACCTTATGTAGGTACTTATAATTGCTATAAGTGCGATTTAAAAATTAACCTTAGAATAGAATATAATTTATATTTTAAAACTACTATCATACAATTATTTATCGTAACTTACTTATAATTACTGATACGTTGTCGCGCTGAAAAGCACGTTTTTATTACCTAAGTATTGCTATTTTCCTCGCTGGAGAGCTCCGATATAATAAACGCGTCCGATCGCTGCTAAATTCAAAGTGCTATAGGGAAAACCGCGGCCTCAGACGCGCTATTTATAGGCACGCTCTTGCCGCACCGGGCGGCCGGCCGGTACCGCCACAAACGCTACGTCCCGCAATTTTTAAATCTGTAATATCTTCGAAAATATTCACTTAAATCATACGGTGTAAAGGGCCATATAGATCTATATTAAAAGAACAATGTATTCAAGGTATTTAATTGGTTAAGGATTAATGCTGTATTGGTTAAAATCGCTTCGAAAATTAGCCATTATTTGTCGTAAAAAGTAAATGACAAAAAAAAGTTATTGTGGTTTATCCATAAGAGATAGACATATACCATCACGGACTTTTCTGTAGACCTTTTCAATGTGTACAATACTTAGTACATTATTTTGATAAAACTCGTAGGGTTCAGCCTGCGTTTGCAATGTAAGCGGAAAAAATGTAATTATTTACGACATCACATTAGAAACCTCAAAAATAGCAGTACTTCTCCACTATTTATTGGATGTTATTATACATATAAACCTTCCTCTTGAATCACTCTATCTACTAAAAAAAACCGCATCAAAATCCGTTGCGTAGTTTCAAAGATTTAAGCATACAAAGGGACATAGGGACAGAAAAAGCGACTTTGTTTTATACTATGTAGTGATGTACATTTATGTATTTTTGGTTTATAGATCAAGAGTCGGTTCCGAAAATTGTACTGTATCAGAATATATCAGTTAGTGCTGACTTTGTGTGACATCATTTAGCACCTACTTACCTAGACACATACTTACCTACGCAAATGAACAATAAACGTTACCTCGTAAATGTAATATCGTGACGTAAATTTAAATACTCGTAAATGTAATTTCTGATAGGTTGCATAACAGCCTGTTCAGAAAACATTACACTTTTGTATACTTAGCTGACGCGCGACAGCCCTGACTGGCTAGCACCGAGGCGCCCGAGAATCTATGTAGTGGTAGCGTACGTACAACGGGCGCTTGTATGAGTGCGAAATCGGTGCGTACTAAGGAGATGTTATACTGTTCTTATTTTACTATGTTTTACTATTTTCGGCGTTCATATACCAGTGTTTAAATGTATGCTAGACAGCACCTCGCAGAAACTGCAATTAATGCAGACATTCACTCGCATCATACCCGCGGTAGCTCCCTTTTATGCGTACCCCGAATACGACTGGCAAAAGTACAGAAAGCTACTTGTACCTTAGCATTAAATTCTATAATCTTCTCCCTACAAAATTTAAACAGCTGGAGGACATACAATTAAAAAAAAAAATTCGAGGAGATGCTGATAGGCCACCCTTTCTATAATCTGGCCGAATTTGAGGGCCATGATTTTTCAAATATTGTGCCCATTTAAATTACTAAAAAAAGTAGAGCCTTATTGTCTGATTATTTTATATGGTCTTATATCTGTACTTTTAGATTAAAATGCATAACTTAGATTTATATTGATTATTCAACATTTTACTGACAATTTGAATATTACGATGAATAATTTTACTACGTATCTTTTCGAATCACTAACTACTTCAAATATTAGGCGTCTATTTTGATTATTTATATTTAGTTTGACAATCTAGTAGTTAATTCTTGACTACCTATGTATGTTCAGTAAAGAGTAGTAACGAATCTTACTACCTATAGTAAGACAATTATTTTATAACCCAATTATTTTGACACGTCCAAGAGCGGTCTTTAGCCGTCAATTGGACACGACGAATATGTAATGTAGTAATGTAACTATGCAGATAGTTAGTTTTAAGGGCTTTCTATCAGTTTTTGTTTCAGCGCATTGTTGTTATATAAATGCGATACATGAAGTGCGAGGGACCGAGAAATTTGTCGCAGCATGTAAATCGTGGTCTTTCTCAAAATATGACATTTCGACCCTTCCCCAAGACCACTGTTTGAAGAGTACAGTGCAATAAACCTAACAGACTTCCGCTCACCTTTCTCGTTAAAGGCAGTAAAGGTATAACACATTCCGTAAGTCGGGTCGAGTATCCAGTCGTAGGCTGGAGGGGCTGTATAATGTCCTTATCTTGGCTAGGGCACTTAGCGGCGTCTGGCTCACTTTCCGTTTCACAGTTTCCACGAACTGGACCCTCTAAAAGTGCCACCTTATCTCGTACAAGTCCCGTGTCCGCCGCCGCGGCGGGCGGTTCGCTCAAATCACGGATCGAAATAGACCCCAATTAGGTACATACCTGAAAGCGACAAATTCTTTAAAAACATAACTGTCATTTTGTTTGTTTATTGGGTAGCGGGAATACGAAACTCGTCGATAGAGGGCCTCGGCTTCTGTGAAAGTGTGAAAAAGTTGAAGTCATAAAGTTTGTCAGTGGATAACACGATTTCCCGCGACGATTTTTTTTTTACTAAAATAGACTTCCATTTGGGGCTTGAAATTAGATAATATTATAAAAATAATAATTAATACTAGTCTATAAAAGTATGAAACAATTGATGTAAAAGCTCTAAAATCTAAATCTAAAATGTTAGTCAGTGGAAAAATACTAGAAAATTTCTGTCTAAAGTTGGTACACTTTTTTAAAAATTCGTCCGTATGTAATATAACTGCACAAAAAACTATTTAAGAGTTACCTTATTTGGAACTAACCAGTTTTTTTAAGTACATGCTGTCATGTTAGTGTAACGGACCTTAAGTTCATTACATGCGATTAACAAATGCATCGATTTCCAGTGAAATACATTGCCACAATTCAGCTATTATTTTAACCCGTGCAGCCATGAATCAGCACGATAAAACAATACTTTTACTTGGAATATTTTGGAATGCATCATTTATCGGCCTATATAAACCGGCGAAAAAGCAACCAAATTATCATTCCTCGAGTGGTCATGACTCCAGATAGCGACGGCATACTTCGGTGTCCCGGCTTCTCGGTCACATATCATTCCCCGAGTGATCACCTTCCCCCAAGGTTGCGACGGCATATTCGGTCACGCCAACGACGTTACGCGTCCTGTTAATTCATACGTATGCACCACAGTCCGAGTTATATACGTAATCCTTGTTTAAACATGCGTATTTCCGTGTATTACATCGTTATATTTTCTCAGTGTATATTTACAAACTTTGTAAATATATTTTGTAAATGTCGACTCTTGGCCAACTGCTTTGGAAAGAGGTGTACGAGCAGATATTACTTTGGTGCCTACTCTTTAAACGCAATGGACTGTATGTGGAAATTCCGTATCCGAGAATCCTACATGATTTGATAGCAGGGTCACGTATATCATAGGAACATTACAACAGTATAAAACTGTGATTTCGTATCTCTGATATGACAAGCGATACAGAAATCGTACGAACCAACGCCCTAGTGTAGAATTTCGGCAAGAACATATTGGAAGTACTGCGTCAGTGCCCGAAAACAAAAGCGTAAAGGTTGACGGAGAGAGTCGTGCTGGTGACAACACTGTGGAACCACGACGATTCTGACGAAGCGGTCCAGCCTGAGTCAGTGTCAGATTAGGTTTCCGAGTAACCCATTAGAGACTGCGGCGCGGTGAGAGATAACGACCTATCAACACTTAGCAGCGAACACTTTGGCCAGTATAAAAATGTCGATTGAAACGAAAAGCCATCAGTTATCGCAGGCATTTATCTTTGGTAATTTATTCGCCCGGACGGTCAAGACGGCCGGTGATCGACTTCGTTTTGATTTAATTATCGAAATGACATTCTGTTTGATGGTGCTGCGGGACGTAGTTCGTGGCGATCGGGGCCAATTTCAATAATACGTATCGGTAAAAGCATAATTAAAATATTAGCTATATATCTAATATGATACAGACGTCCTTTATATGTCTCTAACTCGAATGAAGTAAATGAACTAAATAATCAAAATTATCACAGATTAAATTACATAGATAAATTACACAGACATTTTTATACCAGTGACTTTTCAATTCAATTCAATTCTTTATTACAACAATCATACAGTGTTACAAAGTAATACGTAAGACTACCTTAGTACAGGCGAGGTCTAGTTAGGATGGCTTTGTAATTAAAATAAATGTACCTTTTTATATTTAATAAAGAAATTTGAATTTGAATTTGAATAATATTAAAAAATAAAGTATACAGATTCATAACAAATAAAGGCAGTTACGGATTTCAATAAAATTACATAGATTACGTTAAACTATGAACAACTTTTTTGAGTCCAAATTTTAAATTGATCCCTTATTGAGGGATTCGCTTAGAAACTTTTTTAAATTAATGCCTATATTTTTCAAAAAACTCATAAAACTAAATTTTTTTAGATATGGTCGTTGCCAGGTATCATGTTGACTTAAAAGGTTTGTGTTTAGGGTGTGTGTATGTGTGTGTGTGTGGAAGTGTGTTGAGCGTGTGAGTGTGTGTGTGTGGAAGTGTGTTGAGCGTGTGAGTGTGGAGCGTATATGATAGTAATAATAGCTTATATGAAGTATAATATTAATACAAATAATCAATAAAAATACAGTAAACCCTGATCATATCGAATTTTTAGGGGGTCGGAGTAAAAATTCGATTTAGGCGGGAATTCGTTGTAAGCGGGAAACGTCTATTTTTGGTTGTAAAGACCATAAAATGGGAAAGATCTTGGAAAATAAATATCTTCCCACTACTAACCTCACAGTCTCTCAATAGAGACACTAATATTACGGTTGAAATGCATTTTAAATAATAAATATGATCAAGTAAAAACATATTTTCAGATATATTTCTCGTTTGCGATTCTAATCATTACTTAATTTGAGTACATTAGTTAATTTGACACGATTAGAAGTGGTGAGTACATTACTTAATTTATGTCGCGTCCAAGTGAATTGTACTGTAATTATCTAGTTAATGACATACAGTCAGGTTTATTTTTTTTTACTTTAACGTTCAATAAAAACATGTTTATCATTTGTTAAATGCGAAATTTTCTGTAATCATTGCCTTTTCCCTTGTTTTTATCCAATTATTTAAAAAAAATCTGAATGTTGTGGCATTTTTCCAAGATCTTTTATATATTTGTTAAAATTTTGACCGAGGGATCGAAATAAGCGGGAATTCGTTATAAGTGGGTTCGATATATGCGGGAAAATTAGCACTATCAGCATAGGAAAATTCAAGGGACCGCTAAAATTTTCGATATAAGCGGGACGAACCAGTATAAGAATGTAATTCTTATGGAATGGAAGAATATAAGAAAAAGAATTCGTTATATGCGGGTTCGATATATGTAAGCAGGTTTTACTGTAGCTAAATCGAATAGTCAGTTTATTGTATCGGCTAGGGTTTTATTTACGGAGTATTTATAGGTAAGTGCTTATGGAATTACAAAAAATATTAATACCCATTTAAATGCGTATTAGAAAACTCACAGCAGCGTGGGACCTACTCCATTACTAGATGCATTCCTTTTAGAACGCGGCAATCGATACAGGTCAAAACGGCATGTGGTCCTCATTATTATTACTATTATTATTTAAGAATTAATTACTATAAAACATTATTATTTTTTATTATTTATTTAGGTACATAGGATTAGGTATACAGTTCATTCATAGGTCATGTAATCTTATAATAATTATATAAATTATTTAATAATTAATATAGGGAGGTTTAACACATCTTACATGACCTTTACTGCCAATAGCACATCTAACTAGGCGATAATTTGGCCCGTCTCTAGATGTGCATATTTTTATGCAATTTTAAGAAATGAAGTGTTTTTTTTAAATAAATTATTTGGACCCACCACCTGTATATATACATAAATATACCAATTTTATAAAAAAATATAGCTATGTAATAAATATATACATTTATAGTTGTAATTTAATCATATTTAATTAAGAAAAAAAGAGATAAGTGATACTAAATAAATTGTCGTGCGTTCCAAAGAAGTTGATCAGATTTTACATATCCCTTGTTAAGTAGCCATCTATTAAGGTTTGCTTTAAATATTTTTATGTTAGGATAATTTTTCATGTCTTCACTAAGGGAATTATATAATTTTGGGGCTATGTAGAATATATGTCTCTGGGCAAATGTTGTCCTGACTGACGGAATTATATAATTGATACTCGCGGACATTCTTGTGTTCAGATTGTTTTGAGTTCGGGCGTGGTCATCTCTAGATTTGTTATTGATTAGCTTACAAAAATAACAGGAACCGAATGGCAAAACCTTAACCTTTTGCTTATTTGTTTCTGTCACCCAACTGGGCCTAGCCCGTTCTAGGGTGGACAGGACTCCAATATTACATTCAAGTTTGCTTGATTGCTTGGTTGCTTACAAATGTACAAGTTTTAGTAAAAAGCTAATGACACTAAATTGCTCTAAAATGTGGTCTTCAGAATAAAATAAAATTAAAAAAAATAATAAAAAAATATTAAAAGATAATATAATAAATAAAATCCAATTCCTATATGTAATTGGCAATAAATATCATATAAAATTCGATTAAATAATATACATAAAGTTATATGTGACAAAAGAAAGAAACAGTCATTAATATTTAATATATGTTAACCCTTGGAGTAAATGGGTATTTTCATGGATGCATCTGTCTCTTTTGCAGGATTTTCGGCGACATCGACCTTAAAGTACTATAACTACGAAACTACTACACCAATCATAAAAAGAACAACTGCACAATGATTGCATTGAAATTTCGAATATAGGATATTGAAATATCATTTTGTAAAACAATTAGATAATTATGAATAAATATGAGAACGTCAAAGAAGTGAAAAAAACGCGGAACCAGATCTGGTCGTATCATACTCAACGGATAATTGTTTCAGAACCAGATTTGGTCGTATCATACTCAAGGGGTTAAGCAATATAGGATTTAATATAAAAATACCTAGTCAAAAAAGTATAATTCATTGTCAAAGTCAAATAATTTTTGGTAGTTAGTTCAATGTTAAAATATACTCAACATACATATTTAAAAATATGTTAATAATTTGTGCACCTAAGTTTTATTATACTATTATTTCTAACATTTGAGGTATGGTTAGTCTGTCATGATGCGATAACCATTTCTTTAATTTATTTTTGAATTCCCTAAATGTCAAATTCATTTTTATTTCTATATTGATCAGATCGTAAAATCTCGGCACAATGAAAGAGTAATGTCTTTGTCCAAATGATATTTTCCTTCTGGGTATTATTAAGCTATTTTCTAAAACTTGTCTCGTTGGTCGCCGGTTCTGAATTATTCCTAAATTTGAGTTATTGTCCAAAAATAGCCTTAAGAGGGAAGTTTTTAGAAAAGTTGCCTACAATCAAGAACTTTAGCTTCCTTATAAAGTTCATTAGTGGGATGGCGATATGGTCTACGTAGAATTTTTTGATTTTTTTTTAATTAGCGCCTTAATATTGATCTCGCCCACCAGGTCAGAATAATCGAATATGCCATTCATTATTTCATAGAGGCATAGAGCATCATTCAAGTTGCGCCGATAAGATAGCGAATTGATTATAAATAGTAAGGCCGCCTCATTAGTAGATAGTATTAAAATAACTTTTCGTCTTGAAATTTAAATATCGAACGAACTTATTTTGGATAGTTTGTAGTCTGTTAATATGGACATGATAATAGAGAGACCATATTGGAGAAGAAAACTCAAGGTGAGATCGAACAAACGCATTGTATAATAACTAAAATAGTAACGGATCGGTGAATGGTTCCATCATCACTTACGAGTAATCATTCCCAAAATGGTGTATATATTGACACAGTATTCCGAGTTAGAAACATAAATCGCACTCTCGAGCGGCAGGGCGTTACGGGGATAGGGTGAGAGGGAAGTGAGCAGAAGGAAACGTCTCGCCTAACGCCTTCGCTTGGGCGTTACGCGGAGGTGTAGATTGGCACATTTGAATATCTGCGTCGGCGGAGTAGCGACCATGTGGCGGCCATAGGCGACCCACTAGAACTCATGTCGTCGCTCGCTTTGATTACAATTTTGTTCCAAGAGAAGCTACTGTCTGGTGTACTGTGATATTGACAACCAGGAGTAGAAACATGTCAAATAGCGTAATAATAGTCTCTAATGACTACTAATAACTTGTGCTGTAGGTCACATAACTATATTTCCAGCAGAAAAGCTTTGGGCTCGACTGGATTTTGTGAAAAATTTATAACGTTATTTCTTGGAATAGAAAAATGCATACACTAAGAAAAATATTCGATTGATTGATGATTGTTATATTGTTGAAACTTTATTACTCTATTAAATGTATCAACATTTTCCTTACGGTTAATACGGAAATAACAGTATACTCTAGTTTGAACGTGATTCATGTGTCCCTTTATAACCGCACGTATACTACTACAATCTGTCATGTTAGAAGCGAGATCCCGAGGTCGCGACGTAATGTAATAAACCTAAGTTTTAACATTACGACACGGTAACTACCGTCAAGCCAACACCGTCACGGGTCATGCTAATTCATACGTATGGACCACAGTCCGAGTTATATACGAAATCTTTGTTGAAACATGCGTATTTCCGCGTACGTAGGACAATTGCAAACCAGAATATGCAGTAAGTATAAATTACGCGGTTAATATAAATTAAGTATTATATATACAACAACTTTACCTATAGTTATTGAAATGCGCCTTGTTTTGATATTCTGTTTGATGATTCGGCGTTTCATCGCCTGTTCATGCGATTACTTTAGTTAGACAATCTCCACGGTCGGATTATTAATTCCGTGCGCTGAGCTGCATAACAGATAATTCACCTTTCTTTTCCGGATTCGATTCGTGAGAGCGGAATTCGAGACATCCGAGTTGAGTTGCTTGATGATGGGATGGTGGGCCTATTGAAAGATTTTATTTTAATTTGTATTTCGATTGATCTAGCTAGAGATCTCGCTGGGTCGGTCGCTGCTATTATTTGTTTAGAACAAAAAAATGTTGAATGGAGCGCAGGAAATATACAAAATGGAGAATACGGATTCAAAAACTAGAGAAGAGGAATAGATACGTGGACCGCTGATACAAGGAAACATCAAACGAAAGACAAGACAGAAAGATGTGAATTATAATATACACACGTTGTTTTTTTTTTACAATATTGTTTTGATACTTTCTATTGTGTGATTATTTTTTGTATAGAGTGCCTAAGATGACTGTTAATATTCTTATATATATAATAATTATTTATTTTATATGTATTCTCATGTACATGGATTCAGCTCTATTTTTTAAAATTTTATTTTTCTGCCGTGTAAAGCCGACTTTAGTCAACGCTATTGTCAAATAAATTAATATTTCTGCTTTAATAGTTTTATATCTACATATATTAATATATTACTAGCAACTGGCGAATTCTAATATTCGTGCTTTTATTGTATATTCTGAATGAATAAATTGAATACTGAATAAATATGGACGAAAAATGTGAGAAAGATAGACTCAAAACCATAAAGACTGACAATCCTAGATTCTCACTGTCCTACTTTCCTATCTCGGGTTTTTAAAAGTATTCTGGTCGATTGATTTGCCCCTATCTTCCTTTAAAGGGAAGCCTGGTTTAGATGGCCATGTTTATCATGTTTAACTTGTTGGTAACTTTTTAAGCTGAAATCTATTCATGAACCGATTACCTCTGGAGTCGCTGATAGTTGCAGATTGTTGTAAGTGTAAAAAACGTAAGTACTACTTTTCTTTTAAAGAAAACTTTAAACGTGTTTTTCTCAAAACCATATTTTTTTCTGTTTTGTGCCGGTGATTTTAAATAACATATCTGCATGACTGTATTATATAACGTGTATTTACAACAACATTTACTTTCCCGGCCCACCAACCGACGTTTAGGGAAAGTGTTGTGAACGCATTTTTTTTTTCGATATGAACATAGAAAGATCTTTTTGAGCCCTCCTGCGACGATTAGGAATATTTCCAGATTGAAGTCTGTCTGCGTGTCTATGTGATTGTTTCTTTGTTTATTTATACTCTTTATTGTGAAATTTCACAATGGGCGGTTTTATTGTCATACGACAATCTCTTCCAACCACCCTACTATGAAGAGTTTATATGTAAGTGTGCGTGTAAAATGTGTGTAAGTGTATGTCTTGTTATTGCATTCGTGTGTTCCTCTACGATAGCGCTCAAACGCTTAAACTGATTGAGGTGAAATTTGGCATGCAGACATCATTTGGCCATAGCAAAAGTTGAAAAGGTTGTGGTTGAATCGATCTACCAGGGGGCGTACTAGTCATATTTCAATCTCGAAATATTGGACTTAGAGACGTGACATTTGGTACACAGATGCCTTGTTGGGCCAAATTTTAGTTGCAATATCTCGTATACAAGCTACATTAATAATATTTAAATTACGGCTAATATTTTAATAAAAATATTAAAGCTATTTTTGGCGATTGGTCTAACCCCGCCCTTATACGAGAAACGAACCGCGCCGCCCGAGGCGATTGTTACGAAACCGGGGTTCGACCGCCGCCTGAGAGAGGGACTCATCGAATTTATTTATGAAGTTAATATTCACATGAATTCAGTCATTGGCTACTTGCCGGGAAGGTCTTGGGGTAAAACAACCGTTGTTTTTACTTATTATGACCTCTTCCCTTTCCACTTCCCCTGTGGATATATATTTAAAAAACAATATATGTTTAATTGGAAACTTGAAATTAGCTTTGCCTTTGAAATTTAATAATATTGTATGTATTGTGTTCCTGAATAATAATAAAACTGTGATTGTAAAAATATAATACAAATATTATTGTAAAAAAATAATAAAAATGTGTTTCCTGGATAATAATAAAACTAGCTGAAACCCGTCGAACTCGACGATCACTTTATTGACCGTAATGTTTTAAAAATAAACGGAAACATATTTATTATTTATGTACAAATAATGTTTGGAATTATTCGATTACGTTGCGGTGCATTGCTCATTTGATCTAAGATCAGGAATGTCATCATGGTCTTGGAGAAAACAGACAGGAACAATCGAAGAGCGACGCGTACGTTATATGACGTGACACAAAGTAAACAAAAAGTTTCGCAACTCCCAAACCCCCTCAAACCCTCCTCTGAACACCCTCCAGCCCTTCCGCCCTCCCCCCTCCCTCTAACCTTTCCTCTCTCTCACTCTGTCCCCTTTCTCTCGCTCACTCCCCCCCTCTTCCTACCCCCTTCTCCTCAACCCCCCTTAACCCTTCTTTTCTATCTATCTCCTCCTTCTCCCCTTCAACCCCCCTCCCCCTACCCCCCACCTCAACCCACTCCCCAACTTCCCTCTCTTTTCGCTCACACTCCACCCCCCATCCCAACCATTATCCCCCGCGCAGCAATCCAGCAGATGGCACTATCATTTTTTATTTTTCTGTTTTGATGACATATTTATTTTTTTCTTTTGATGACCTATCTACAGACCGAGAGCTTTTATTTAGATATGTCAATCACATTTTAACACCTAGCCGTTCTCTAAATTTGGCGGTTACAGGAAAAACACGCTAAAAATTGTTATTTTTCTCTTTTGATATTTTTTTTTCTTTTGATGACACATCTAGAGACCGAGCGATTTTTTTAGACATCTCAAACAAATTTCTAGCCGTTCTCTCAATATGGCCATTCTCTCAATAGTTTAAAAAAAGGAATTATATATATGAAAATCTATTGTAATTTGGAATTTCGATTCAAACCGAAGTAATCCAAATTGTATTTGGCCCCTGTGGTAATTCGGCAATTAGGTACATCGGTTGGACCTAACATTACTAGAACTATTAACTGGAACTGATACTTTGTAAGTATCTCTTGAAATTCCTTCCTTATAGGAGCAGTAAAGAATATAATTTTCGTTTGAATGATTACTTTCTCAGCATTCTTCGCTTCTACTGTTTACACGACCTCGTTTCGGGATGTGGTCTGATCGAGGGGATTAGTGCAGACACACGGATTCATATCACTGGTCGTTAATTGTGATTTATTAGTGAATAGTTGGAAGCGCAGCAGCCGCCCGTCCGCCGCTGTTGCCCAATCCCGTAATCCGGGATTAGGCGCGAGCTGGTCCTCCTATTTACGAGCTTTTCTTTTTATTACTCCATCTATCTCCCCGCGAGTATTCCGAAACTTCGCGACAGTGTTTACCTAAGGTGTCCCGGGACGATTTCCTTTCATCTTTCGCCTGCCGCTGCCGATACCGGGAAGCGCTGCGACTTCGTGAAGACGCGATAAAAATCGCCGAGACGCAAGTCGGCGTGATTAATTCGTCGCGAGAAAAACTAAAGTCGCGCTGGTGACACACTTTTGAGGAAAATTTTGTCATCATTCAATGGGTATCTTGAACCGATGCGTCGTCTTTCATATGAATTTAGATATCTTTAGAAATATGTCATTGCTTACCTTTCGAAGATTCCATAGTGGCTCTTTGCTTTGCCTTCGATTGCTAAGGCCTCGAAGTCAAGTCATAAAAAACACAAAAAAGTGTGGAGAAATAAGCGGGGATTGATACGACACTTTCTTTGCGATTTAAAATAAAATCGGTTGGGTAACCTTAAAACTTCCTGATTAAATTCCCCCCCCCACCCCCCTCGCCCACTCCTACGCCAACCCCCCCCCCCCCCCTTATCCAGCCCCAAACCCCCCACCCCCGTGCGTCCATTCCCCCTTCCCTAGTAGTATTTTCGTACCATATTTATAGTATTCTCCGAAAATTTTTACAAAGTGATTTCGACCCATCAAGGCATCTGTGCACCGAAGTCTTTATTTAAATCTAATATTTTGAGCTTGAAGTATGACTAGCGCGCCCCCTGGTGAACCGATTGCAACCACATAGTGATAGTGTCAAGTGATTATGGTAGAACATGTAGTTTATTTGCAATATTTCCGTGGTATTGGCTAATGGTTATTGGCTATTTTCCAATATGATGTAGTATTTTCTTAAAAAAGGTGTTTTATTTTTGTCGCTTGCATAAGAGAGTTCTCAACCAAACTATAACAGATGTTCAAATCATGCTATGACCCAATGATGTCTGCATGCCGAATTTCAGCTCGATCGAATGAAGATTTTAGGCGCTATCGTGAAGGAACACACACAAAGACACACAGAAGTGCTTTCAAAATACTTTTCCTCTGCCGGGAAAGTAAAAACTAAATGAGATTTTACTCCTAAATTAAAGTATTTTTAGTGAGTATTTAATCCAGCTTGAATACGCTAAAATAAATTGGCTTGAATTTCTTTAAAAAATAATTTTACACACAATATTGGAACTCGAGCGCTATCGCCGGCTATCATTTCGTTAGTAAATTAGGAGGAGTGAACTTGGAAACGTATTCCTTATTCCGACTAATTCCTTTTCATTGAATCTTTCATGCTTAATTGCGAAAAACGAGACGTTCTGCTCAATTGCGAAAAACGAGTCGTTCTGCTCAATTGCGAAAAACGCAGCCCTCGTTTATGAACGAGCTATTTTAGAAACGTCAGATCAGGAAATCGCCCAAATGTTGATCGATCGTGTGGTTCTTTGCGAATTTGCTGATTGTGTCGAGAAATTCGCCTTTCTTGGTGAATTGCATCGCGACACTGTGACGTCGTAGATTGTTAGAAAGCTCCAGAAATAATGAAAAAGTCACTTCTACATCCCTATTTTCTTTCTACTCATTACCTAACGAATCAATAAATAATTTAAAAAAAATGTGTATGCATAATTAGTTTAATAATAAAAATTAAAGGAAATTAAAACAGGTTTGGATAAACCTTTATGATTTCATTTCAAATTACAAAAATTTCAAATTCTTTATTTTACAAAAATCATAATAACAGTTACAGATTCATTAAACCTAACCTAACTGGATCGCACGTGACGTCCGCACTAAGGTAGGCTCAGATTCGTATAACTAAGTACTGCCTAATGCTAAATAAAAAAATACGTTGAAGAATGCCGTGAAAAATAAAATCAAGTAAATTAGAATTTTAGTAAAAAATTAAATTTCAAATAATCTTAAAAGGTATGTAATAATAAATATATAGAGAACAAAAAGCATGCCAATCGTAAATATAGGGTAGGCGAATAATAATGATAATAATAGTTACTGTGTTATGAATGGTAAGTTAGCTAGGAATAATTATCTAGCTAGGTATTGATGATATTAATTTTTCTTTGGATGATTTGAAAATGAAAATTTCATGTGATTATATTCATTTTTGATCGCGGCTTCAAAATAGTTCGGTGTGAGAGCTTCCACAATATCTGAACAGTGCCAATATATTTCGCGTGTGACACGATCTGCAGACAGGATTCCTAGCTTGCTGAATTGACATGCAGCCGTCGCATGACGTACAGTCGTGCGACGTGATTTCCAGACCGTACCTTTAGGTGCCAAATTTCGTTATAATTATATCGCTAAGAGACGCAGTGCGGTCTCATGTCATTCCTTATCTTAATTTTAAAAGGTAACCTGTGGTGCATGTAGTATAGTAATAATAATAATATAGTAATAATAACATAGTAATAATAATAATAATATATAGACATTTTTTTCGCAGTTGAAAAAAATATATACATACGGTAATAGTAAAAACATATGTTTAAAAACAAGCTTTTATTAAAATGCTCTGACCCGAGACAACCCTGGGTGCAGCAGTCATGTTATAATGGAACTTAGGACAGATTATCATTATTGAATGATATACAGAATTTCGTGTTTGTGCTGCTGACCGTTGAGGAGTCCCCTCGTTGGAAGCCAACCCTGGGTGCAGCAGCCATATCGTAGTCAAACTTAGAACAAGCTATTATAATTGAATACGTATGTCCCAATATAACATTTAGTTTCTGTGCTATTGACCGTTGAGGAGTCCCCTCGTCGAGGGCCAACCCTGGGTGCAGCAGCCATGTCATGAAGAAATTTAGATCGGGCTATCAATCATAATTGAATGCGTATACAACATTATGTCTCTGTGCTGTTGACCGTGGACGAGTAGCCTCGTCGGGAGCCTATCCTGGTTGAAGAATCAGGTCATGCTCACCATAAAAAAGTATTGTCATCGGAACTGAACTAACGCGTACAATATCAACTTCATATGATAAGAGGTATTGGTTCTAATTCAGCTTGCAAGATTTGACCTAAACTACTAACATACATATCAAGGTAAATAAAAGCTTGTAAAAAAGGCGAGCTGATTGCCACATGGAAATATCTTCAAGTAGATAAGAAATAAAAATTGGTAAGTTTGTCTGCATAGAATATAAATTACTCTAATTGAAACTAATAATGCCCAAGGAGAGGAAATTGGGAGAGGAAGCAGAGAGAAAGGGAAGTACTGGTTACTTTTTATAAAAAAATATTTTTAAGGTGAGTCTTGAATGAATCTAACGAAGACGAGTTTCGTATATTTTCTGGGAGATCGATCCAGAGTCTTCGACCATGGAAAGAGGAAGAGTAAGAGTAGAAATCAGTATTGTGACAAGGAATTATGAGTAAATTGTCAGAGGCTGACCGAAGAACGAGACAGTGAGAGCTTAATGGTTCGACAAGCTCGTGGGGATGGAATGGTGTTGATTGGGAGAGTATATGATACAGGAAAGCAAGTATACGAACATTTCTCCTTTGGCGTACTGGCAACCACTTTAACTGTGACCTATATTCGGACACGTAATCATACTTACGCAGACCGAAGATGAATCGTATGCATACGTTTTGCCAACGTACAAGTTTGTTGAATAGTTCCTCTAATAAATCGAGATAAGCCACATCTGCATAGTCAGGAAAAGGCAGGAGGAAATAATGTGCAAGGGATATATGTATGTATGTATGTTTGTATGGTTGGTCGGTGCATGTATTCAAAGTACACTATTGAAACATTGAATCCGAGGTTCGTCAGACCGCGAAGAAGACAAAGGACATGCACGCCCATTTTAAAACGGTTGGGGGTCAGGACCGGAGACGGGCCCGCCGAACCTCGTCTCCGCGCTACTCCACAGTCCGATGCATCTGCAGAATGTCGTTCAAATGCGTCCCTGTAATTAGATATACAGAAACTCACGATATGCTTTTGTACAGATACTGTAAAAATATGCAAAAGGACGCGAACATTCTTACAATGGGACAAAGAGTGAGATGGATAATGCCAACAAATTGACAATATTATCATGTCGTCCCATCCGGATTTGTTTGTTTGTTTGACTAATGGGAGCTAATGGGCCCATGATGAGGTGGCCACGATGACCCATGTGTTCAGGGTCGGTCACACTCACGGGTCTACACCCATCCGATGGCCTCCACGCATTGGGTGCGAAACTGGGTAGGACACTGGGTCAACCAGTCTCCCCTGGGAATCAAACCTCTGGCGCTCCTGGACGGTCTGCGCACCGAGCGGCGCAAGCCAATCGACTGTGCTCTCCGACTAACAGTCGGGGGAGTCTGGGAACTGTATTGTTTCCTATAGAGCGGGGTGGTTGTCTACCTTACGGCGACTGCTCTTGAAATGACCATTGGCCATCCGATCCCGGTTCAGAGTCGGGCAAAGGACGCCTTGGTCCGCGATAGATTCGGTGCACACCGTTTCACCGCTTCGTAAGGGAGAGGACCGCGCAAGCGACCTCGAACTCGGAACCAATCGAGAGACCGGAGAAATCTGGTCACAATTGGTAGCAAGGGCGCGAGTGTCGGCCCGCCAGGTAACACTGGCTATCTCGCGGTAAGGCGTTGGCTTCTTGCGGGCTGTGACGTAGCTGGACGTTGGATTTGTTATGTCCAAAGTCTTCTACGTTCACTGCAGGGCGACAGAACGAGAAAATCGTTAAAACGTCCTGTGGTGAAGGGCTCGCCCGTTGTAGTTGACACCGCAAGTTGTTTGTTTGACTCTACTCTTTATTGTGAATCATACTACAATCTCTTACAACCAATCCTAGTAGGAAATGTTTATATGTATGTGTGCGTGTAACATGTGTGTAAGTGTATGTCATATTATTGCATTAGATTGAGAGAACTGAAATGCAATTCCGTAAATTTTGTCCCAACGGAAAGTTGTGACTCAAAAAGGGAATCGAGCCCGTAACCTCCCAATGTAATTCCAGGCGACCTAACCACTATGCCACTAGGTCGTGTGAGCTGGCTGGTGAGTACGATGGGCGAAGAAAAGTCTCCAGTCGCAACTCCTGCTACTTTGCAATTATTTGTTGTCATTGCAGAAGCAGTGGCGAAGAGAGGTTGACCAAGCTCGGTTCACAAACTTCTACATTATTTCTGTTCTTGACAGCACACATTCTGTAATGGAAAACACCGGCAAGGGGCCTGATATGCGAAAATAATAGAAACATTTCCATGATTGCACACGAATATACCCGACCAATAACAAGCGACAGAAAGACAAATGATTAAATGATTTAAAAAATAGGACAGCTTTTAATTAAAAGATATTTTAATTAGGAATTTTTACTCAAACCCAGCCCGGATCTAAAACTGTGAGTTCTACACATCGATATAGAATCGTAGATCGATGGTTCTATAGGATGTTTTCGAATTATTCACTTTGACGAAGCCGCAAACACGGTTAACAGTTTTTCATCCAACATACACGTATTTATATACGTCCAGTAGGTAGTGCATTACCGAATCCACGCGTGATCCATTTTTATCTCGAGTACTACTAAAAGACAGCCGTACCAAGACGTCCACATTGGATTACAAATGCGGCCGAGCTGACGCCGGCGCGTATAATTTACGACGTACCGCTAAGTGCAGTTTGAGTACAAAAAAAAAATATTTCGTTGACAAGGATGAATAAAGTCGCGGCGAGTTTTACGACTTTTTATAGAGGGCCAGTCGATAATAGCGGGAGGAGGCGCTTTGGACGACGCGGTCGTTTTTCGGGGAGATAATTTTGGGTATAATTTGGTCTGGTCGCGGAGTGCTCCGGATGTGGGCGGGTTTGACAAAGATGGCTTGTTTGATTGTCTGATGAAAAGTGGACAATAGTAACCTATTACCCAAAAGTCGCTGAAAATAACCTAGGAGTATATAACATCATTGATTATTAGTGTATTAGATTGCTCATAAAGTAGCTCCAAAGAAAAGTGTTATTCCAATGTATTTCATTATTTGAACTTGTAACCAGCAAACAACATATATATCGTGGGTATTCGGAAAAAAATAACTGAGTTTAATTAAAATCATTCTTAGATTATTGCAGGAAAATTAACATATCCTCTGATAAGCACAGACCGTTATCTTGAAAGAACAGAATACATTGACTCAGTAAATTAAATAAAAGAAAAATCTCAAATATACAACCATAATAATTTTATTCTCCACCTCAACCACCTAAGTATCCCTCATCAGTCGTCATTTTCATTTCCAGTATTAACTAATATCTTAGCTATCCTTAGAGCCTTCTACGTTTCTCGCCAGCCATATGAAAGAGCATGGAGGCAAGAAATTTGAAAATGATAGCGAGGTAATGTCGGCAGCAGAGGCATTTTAGGAGGGCCAGGACATGTTTTCAGGGTTTAGAAAAAAAATGAACTTGTTTTGCAAAATTTATTGTTTTAGATACTTAGTCTGGTGGGTTATTCCCCCTTCGTATATATAAAAGACGTTGACAACAAAAAAAGCCAATCCAAGCTGAGGATAGGAACACCATCATCCTCATACTCTAATTTTAACTCATCCATAAATCCAG
The DNA here is from genome assembly GCA_944548615.1 of Micropterix aruncella. Lineage (NCBI taxonomy): Eukaryota > Metazoa > Arthropoda > Insecta > Lepidoptera > Micropterigidae > Micropterix > Micropterix aruncella. The sequence continues at coordinate 8,896,080 of OX155958.1, forward strand.
AATTGATTCATATCATATCCCTATAATGAGGCAGGCGACTGCATGACAAAACATTTGAAAGGTGAACTCTGTACGTGAAACTAAAAAAAGATATATTTTTAACTAGCTGCGCCCCGCGGTTTCACCCGCGTGGTGATGGAAAATTGTGATAATGATGATAGAAAGTATTTGATATTTTCGTCAATTTTTCAATGTTTTAATATTATTATGCTATTCAGTATTCAGTATTCAGTATTCAATTTATTTATTCAGAATATACAATAAAAGCATGAATTATGAATTAAAGCTAATTATCGCATATTAGAATTCGTCAGTTTAAATGTAGATATAAAACGATTAAAGCATAAATATTAATTCGACAATAGCGTTGACTAAAGTCGGCTTTACACGGCAGACAAATAAAATAAAAAAAAATAAAAAAAAATAGAGCTGAATCCATGTACATGAGTATACATATAAAATAGATTATTATAAGAATATTAATAGTCATCAAGCACTTTATACAAAAAATAATCACACAATAGGAAGTATCAAAACAAAATTGGAAAAAACAACGTATGTATATGATCAGGTATGTTACATTACACATTGTAATCTACATATTAAATATTAAATTCATAATATTATTATTAAACAATAAGAACTAAAATGAGGTACCTGAAAGTTACATATTAATGTTATTCCCATTTGAAGGAATTGGCATGCTCAAAAAAATCACCCAGCTTATAGAAAGCATGTGTGGATTGTAGCTTTTGTTTAATAAATCTTTTAAACGCCTTTGTTTCCATCTTTCTTGTGGAGAGTGGTAGCTGGTTAAAGAGCTTATAGCTCAAATATCCAAAGGACTTTTGTGTCTGCGTAAGGCGTACTTTAGGCAGGATAACGTCATCACGTCTGCGTGTATTGTGGGAGTGCATATTCCCGTTTACCTCTTGTTCGTTAATATTTGATTTAGCATAGAGTAGACATTGTAAAATATATTGAGACGTAAAAGTCAGTATTTTGTACTTAAGAAAATATGGTTCGCAGTGCGTGTCACGGGATACTCCTGCAATTGCTCTTAGTGCACTTTTCTGTAAAATGAAAACCCTAGAACTGTCAGTGGCATTCCCCCATATCAGTATACCATAAGTCATTTTAGAATGGAAACAGGCATGGTACGCAGTTAATGCAGCGATTTCACCAGCTAAGAATTTAATCTTTTTTATCGCATATATTCCGAAGAAAGCGCACTACACAGTTCATTAATATGGATGTTCCAGCTAAGATGATGATCGATCATGATACCTAGGAACTTTGTCGATTTGCTTAATTCTAGAGTACTGTTGTCTAGAGTTATATTAAATGGTATAGCAGACGATTTATATTTTGAGGAGAAGTGCATAGTTACGGTTTTTTTTTGCATTAAGCAAGAGATTATTCTCTGTGAACCATGAACTTGCTAGGTTTAACGCATGATTGGCATTGGTCATTAGGTCGTTAAGATTGTTATCGTGAAACAGGAAACTTGTATCATCCGCATAGAGTAACGTTTTGGTGTAGGCTGGCAAGCAATTGCCTATATCATTAATAAAAAATAAAAATAATAATGGACCAAGAATCGATCCCTGGGGAACTCCGCAGGATATCGGTTGCGGTGTAGATCTAAATCCATCTATTTCTACTACCTGTGACCGGCCTGTTAAGTAGGACTTCATCATATTATTGGCTTTGCCCCGAATCCCATAACTGTTTAATTTATTGAGCAGTATTTCGTGGTCAACCGAATCAAACGCTTTGGATAGGTCACAAAAAACTGCCACGGGTTGGGAAGAATTTTCAAAAGTGTCGATAATGAAATTTACCATCTCCGAAATCGCCGAGGTGGTGGACATATTTTTCCTAAAACCATATTGATATTTATTTAGTATATCGAATTTATTTGCGAATAGATATAGCCTGTTATATAAATTTTTTTCGAAAATTTTAGAGAAAGCTGGAAGCAGTGAAATTGGCCTGTAATTTTCAGGATCAGTTTTGTTCCCTTTTTTAAAAACTGGTACTATCTTTGCTATTTTCATTAGATTTGGGAACACACCTTGTTTCATACAATTATTAAAAATAGACCTCAAGGTGTTGGAAATCGTTGGTGCTATATTCTTTATTAATTTAATCGAGTGTGCCCAGATATCCATTGATGTTTTTGTTTTGATGCCATTCAAGGCCTTATCAAATTCAATGGAAGTTATAGGATGCAACAGTATTGATGCTGGTATCTCACCTACAATTGTTGAAGAGGATAAACTAGGAGAATTTGTCATGCGTTTAACAGCGTTTATAAAATATTCATTGAGTATATTTGCCGTTTTTGTAGGATCAGAGACTTTAGAACCATTGTGAAGTAATTGAATAGGTTCATTTGCCTTACTTGAAATATTTCTCCCCTCTCTATTGATGATACTCCACATAGTTTTGGTTTTGTTATTCGACTGCTTAATCTCTTCTTCTATAGTATTTTTCTTAGCCGCTACTACTGCTTTGTCATATTTTTGTTTACAGTTCGTATAATAGTCCTTAAGTAATGAATTTGTGTTCTGATTTAAATTATCCTGCAGTATTTGAAGTTTTCCTAGATCGTTTCTAAGCTCATTATCAATCCAAGAAGGCGTTATTATTATTATTTATTATTATTTATTCCGTAGCCGGCGATTGGGGAGGGGGTCGCCCTCGCAGCCAATACGCTGCTGTCGGTGCCGCTGGATCTCGTACTCCATTCACGATTCGCTTCCATTCTTGACGATTTTTTGCCACGTCTCGAGCATCCCTAGCCGACAATCGTTGATTTTTAAGGTCGTCTTTGATGGTATTTAGCCAGGTTTTCTTCGGTGCCGATCGCTGAATTCTCCATTCTGTCGGACGGTCTCTCCAAAGAAGTTTACGTGGCAAGCGATTGTCGTTCATTCGGCAAACATGGCCGAACCATCGTAGTCGACGTTTTTGTACTTCTTCTTCGATCGTTGTTACTAGATCGCATCTTTCTCTAATGGTCTCGTTTCGAATTCGGTCGCGGAGTGAGACACCGAGAATCTGCCTCAAGCATCGCATTTGGAAGACTTCGAACTTTTTGAGGTCCGATTGTAGTAACGTCCACGTTTCCGATCCATAAAGAAGAATGGGAAGAACCAACGTTCGGTATAGTCGTACTTTGGTTTTGATGGTAATATTCATTCGCTTCCATATGCACCACTTGAGCGAGGCGAATGTTGCTGTTGCCTGACCGATCCGGCTATGGACATCGGCCGTCGAAGCCACTTTCTTTTCCGTAACCAACGATCCTAAATACTTGAATTGTGGGACCTGTTCGATTTGGGTTCCATCGAGGTAAACGCTGGCCTTCGAACCGTCCGTAGTGAGCACTTTGGTCTTATCTGCATTGATTTTCAATCCATATGATTGAGCAATTCCGGATATGTCGTATAAAATGTCCGTTGCTTCGGCATCAGTGTCGGCGAAAACGGCGCTATCATCAGCGAACATCAAATCGGTTATGAAGTTTGATTCGTCGAATCTAACTCCGCGTCGACCGTCGAATGCTCTCCGCATAATCGCGTCGATCACCACGTTAAAAAGTAGCGGCGATGCGACGTCTCCTTGTCGAACACCAGTTTGAATCGGGAATTCCTCAGACAAATCGTTACGGATTCGAACGCTGCTGGTTAAGCCATCGTACGATGATTGGAGAAGTTTAATGATTTTTGGTGGCACGTGTTCTGTCTCCAAGGCACTCCATAAGCTGTTCCAATCGATGCAATCGAAGGCGGATTTAAAGTCTATGAAGACGACGATTGTTCGTTTGTCGCACCGTATTCTTTCTTCCATTAGCTGACGAAGAGCGAATATCTGATCAATGCATCCTCGATATGGTCTAAATCCTGCTTGCTCCTCTCGGCTCGTTTGTTCTCGATGTTTTTGTAGCCTCGACTGTATGATTTTTGTAAATACTTTGCCGACTATTGAAAGAAGGCTAATACCGCGATAATTCTTGCATTCTCTGCTATCGCCTTTCTTTAAAATTGGCACAACGATGGCTTTCTTCCATGCCGACGGAATACGATCCGATTGCCAAATATGCGTTAGGAGAACATGTAGTTGTTGTAATAGAATGTCACCTCCGGCTTTGATCATCTCGGCGGTAACTTGATCTGGACCCGGCGCTTTACCATTTTTCAGCGATTTTATTGCCGTTTTCACTTCGTTTATTGTTGGTTCGTTATCGGAAAACGGATTCGCCGGCTGATTGATAATCGGCGGTTGCGGTGCTGGACCTTGAGGCGGATCGTGATTGTGCAGCTGATTAAAGAATTCCCTCCACCGCTGCAGGCGCTCGTGGGGGGAGATCACGAAAGTTCCATCCGATTTCTTGATGTTGTCGTTCGTTGATGTTGTTTTCCCGCCTAACCGTCGGATTGTTTGGTATAGCGTCCGGTATTCGTGCCTCAATGCTGCTTCTTCCAATTCGGCTGCAACGTTATTCCAATGCGCTTCTCGTTCCGATTTCATTCTTTGTCGGACTTCTTTGTTCAATAATCGGTATTTTTCGAAATTGACGTGTTTCATCCGTTTTCGTTGGTCGACGAGATCTAAACAGTCGTCCGAAATCCATTGCTGCGTCCGTCGACGGATGGGTGGGCACAGCTCCGTTGCACACTTCACAAGGGACTCCGATAATTGCATTCCTTCAAAGTCGATATCGTCTGATATTGCGAGCGTTGCGAATTTGTTGGATAGCGCGATTTGAAATTTCTGTCCAATGGCTGGGTCCTGTAGACATGCCCAGTTTCTCTTGGTTGGTGGTGGCGCTTTTTTCTTCGCTCGTTGTAGTCGCATTTGTAATTTCGCTCGAACGAGATAGTGATCCGATCCGCAATCGGGTCCACGCATCGCCCGTACGTCTTTGACTGTTGATCGAAATCTCGAATTGATTAAAATGTAGTCCAACATTGCTGAATCTTTACCGGACGGATTTCGCCACGGATATATATTTTGGATAATACAGACTAGTGTCGACAAGAAGGCGTACCGCCTTTTGTTGACACTAGTCTGTATTTCGAGGGAAAGCAAGCTTCAAAATGACGATTAAAAACTTTTATAAAATTGTCATAGTCAGAATTTGGGTCTAATGAATCAGTAGTAAAGCATTCTTTAGTTAATAGTCTAATAAATGAGTTAATAGCGTTAAAGCCGAATTGTCTTTTCCACACATGCTTACTGTTTGGGTTCGTCAAATTTGATTCTAAGTGGATCATCTGAGCATTATGGTCAGAAAAGGGTATAATTACATTATCAATATAGCAAAAATTTGCCGTTCTATAAAATATGTTATCGATGCAGGTCGCACTGAGTCCATTAATCCTGGTTGGAGTATTAAATGCCATTGTAAAGCCACATGATGTAAAAGAGTCTCTTAGCTTATTGCTATTGCCTGAGTTTTCTAGGATATTAACGTTAAAATCACCACACACCACAATCTGCTTGGAGGAGTTTGAGAGTTTGTCCATAATCGATTCGAGGCGAGACATGAACACGTTAAAGTCACTGTTCGGTACCCTATAAATACAAACAATGACACATTTCTGTTGTGTAATTTCTACACAGGATATTTCCGTGTTTCGTTCTACGGATAATGATGTTATATCATCCCTGGTTTTGACATTTATCTCATTTTTGACCATGATACAGCTACCGCCTCTTATGTGATCTTTTCGACAAAATTCGGGAAGGAGACAAATCCAACAAATTAAAAATCATGAAAATCGGTCCATCCGTTCTCCAGTTATAAGTGTTCGAACAACTATACCATTATACATTATATACGTGTAACTCCAACGGTTTTCGAGGCGCACGCCAGAATAGCTCGCAGATGGCAGATTCTTTTTCTACTTACTTGACACTTATCGTTATATTTTGGATAATTCACACTATATCTTTATAAATTATAGCCTATGTGTTATTTTGATGTGTAAGCTATATTATTGTAAAGTTTCATCAAAATCCATTGAGTAGTATTTGCGTGAAAGAGTTACAAACATTCATACATACATTCTTACAAACTTTCGCGTTTATAATAGTAGTAGGATGTTTTTTTTAAAAATGTTATTAAAAAAAATCTTTTGGAAAGCGTTAGAGAATGATGTAATTTCGTATACTCTAACTTTGTAAGGCGACCATAATCTCCCTCCCCCCTCCCCTTTACCCTTCCTCCCACCAGCTCAGAACGTCTAAATCGACCCCATGGAGTGATATGCTCAACTGTAATTTAATTAAAATTTCAATTATGAATTCTCGTCTCGACAAACTGCGCATAAAAAACGACATTGTGGACTTTCCGAAAATTAAAAATAATCATCACTTAGTCTTGTTTGGCCATTTTGATAAACAAAAGAATTCCTCAATTAAAGCAACTGCTCAAACCGCAATATAAAAAGCGATAGTGCTATTTTGGCATAATTTATAGAGGTATGGGCATGTTTGTATTAGGTAGGTGTTTCCGCGAACTCAATCGCCCGATCTGGAACAATCAAATTTCGTCGGCATTTCCTGTGCAGCTGGCAGGAACAAACAAGTCTGAGTGCATGACGGAATTGGCATTTGAATTCGTTTGTTTGATTTGGTGAAGAAATGGCGCGACCGGACGTCGCAAATGGAAACAATGCTACCAAGAATTGTATTTATGTTTGATTCGCTGTAATTCCCCATCGAAACCATTTTTAATCCATTGCGATATCCATGAGCAACTTATTATCAACATGCTCTCAACAGTTGATTCCAATAATCTGGACATTTCTGTAAATCGATTTTAGCCAGAATTCATTAATTTCGGAAAGTCTACAATATTGTTTTATTACCCACTCAACTACAATGCAGTGTTTTGCAACCAAATTACACTGGAGAGCTATTTCACGACATTGCTAGTTACTTACATAAAATCGACAAGGTCGGAAGTAACATAGGCCCCTAATTTCATCGCGCTGAAGTTTAGGGGAGTGGGGAGGGTGGGAGGGGGAGGGTGAAATCGGAGGGTGGGAGTCTCCTTTGGCGCTGCAGAAAAATCCATCTAAATATGGCAACTAAGATGCGAAAATTCAGCAATTTTGTTAAGTTTTCGCGAATATCACAACCGAGAATCAGTGGTGTAGTAAAAAAAAAGCTGAAAAATATAGCCGATCCTGGGTGTAGAATCAGGTCATACTCACCATAAATATGCATTGTCATCGGAACTGATTTTTTTACGGAAGAGAGCGAGAGAGTCGTCTTGACTCACGGTCTTGGGTCGGCCTAACTCACAGTTCAGCTCCCATCCGGCAGCATTCCATCCGGCAGCTCCCATCCAACCTGGAAACGACTCTGTCAACTCTGTCACAGGTGGGATCGGTTGTTTAATCTGGGGAAATACCTCTGCAGATTCTGCGCGGTTTGCGCATCGCGCGGCGTTTGCCAATCGACTGTGGACTCCGCCGAATAACCAGGGGGTCTGAACACATACGTTTCCTAAGTAGCGGGACAAGGTTATTGACCTAATGTCAGCTACTCTTGAAACGACCCATTGGCTACCCGATCGCGAGTGGTAGTCGGTCAAAGGACACCATGGTCCGCGAGAAATCCGAACCGAATTACTCATTAATATATAATGCCTAGATATGCCCTCAGGTACAAATGAATTGGGGTATATTCGTTGCGCGTAAAAACACGTCACACACACACACACACACACACACAGAGAGAGAGAGAGAGCAATACATTGAACAGTATGCGAGAGAATAGCACGGCAATATTCTTCGCGGGATCGCTCACCCCGGGAAGTACTGGCGGAACTACTGGGTACTGGCGGCGATCAGTATTGATATTGATTGAAGTGGTCCTTTTCGAGAGCGAAAGGCCTCCGTAGGCCCTTTTATATAGATGGAATTACCGCTAACATAGGTAGAGGACGCGCAAGCGACTTTGTACATATTAACCAGATGACAGGATGGAGAAATCCGCCCATATCTGTAAGTGAAGGCGCGAGACTGCCGCTTGGTCCACTTCCCAGTGCTACGCGCTAAAGCGTTGGACTTTCGTCCACATAACAATTGTCTCTCCGTTCACCCCACGGTTGAAAGAACAATCAATATCGTTATAACTTCCTCGGGTGGCGGGTTCGCACGTAATAGACGAAAACTCCATAGTGTGTTTTTTATCATTTTATTATTTAAATTTACGAATTCCTCTGCATGCACCTTCATTATACTTACTTATTGGAAATAATAAAGGAAGATGATAATGATGATGATGTAACGTTTAAAATTTAAATACAAAAAACCACCAAACAAAGTTCTTTTGAACTAATAATTTTATTTTAAAATCTCCATACGAAATTGCATTGCCATTCGGAATTTGGACCCACCATTATATGGGGTTTATTTTATAGCCATCAGTCGGTGGATAATTTGCTGATAATCACCAACGTCCAAAATATTATTGGGTTGACGTGATCCATCAGACCTATTGACGGAGCGTCGATGTAGGTTCCTAATTTACGTGATTGGAGTGCCTCGTGGGTTCGTCTGAGTGGACAGTGCAGTGGGGTAACCACGTCTTATCATGATAACAGTGGGAAATAAAATTGTATTTCGCAATAAAGGCTGAATGCGACAGTATGTAATATCGAATTAAAAAAATCGGTTGTGTAACCCCAAGACTTTCACGGCAAGTAGACAAGCCCGCCCCTCCCCTACCCGCATCAACCAAACCTCCACCCACACGACAATTCGTAGTATATTTGTAGTATTTTCCGTGGTATTAAAATGGTATTTTACCAAAAACGATTTAGTATTTTCTCAAATATGGCGAACTTTAAATATTATTTGCGTCACTTGTATATGAGATATTCCAACCTTCACAATGTAATTTTAATCCATAAAGGCATCTGTGTAACGAATTTTAAGCCTCTAACTGCAATATTTCGAGATTGAAGTATGACTTGTGCGCCCCCTGGTCACAGTACACCAAGAGAACAGTAGACGCACTCTCAAGCGTTAGGGGATTGCCGGGATAGGCTGCGATGGAAGTGAGCAGAGGGGTACTTCTCGACGAACGCCTTTGGTTAGCGTTACGCGTCTGCGAAGGACGGCGAATTTCTCAAAACATTTGAACATCTGCGTTGGCGGAGTAGTAGACATGTGGCGTTCATATGCGAGCCCTTGGACTGTCGACGTAGTTTGTCTCGTTTTCAATTTAGTTCTAAGAGACGCTACTGTCTGGTATACTGTGCCCTGGTGGACCGACTTCAATCACAATCTTTTCAACTCTTGCCATGATCAAATGATGCCTGCATGTCAAATTTCAGCTCAATCGGATGAAGCGTTTAGGCGTAATCGTAGAGCCACAACAGCCAGACTTTAGTGTGAAAATAGTCCTAATCGACTCAGGTGTCTCAAAATGGATATTTCCAACGTCATCTCGATATTTTTTTAGCGCGTTCACAATACTTTCCTTTGGCACAGGAATGTAAAAGCAAAATCAATTGAAAAAGGTATTAAATACTCATTACGATTCGTATGAATGCTCTAGAAAAGAGGATATTTTAACTAGTCATAGATGACCCTAACGAAAGAGTCGACGCGGGTTAATTTTTCGAACTCGCCGGACTTATAAGTCGATGTCCAGTCGATTTTTGTGTTTTTCGGTCGTGGTCTGTGGTACTTCGATCCACCCACGACTCTTGCACTAAGCTTTTGCTTTTTTTATTGGGAAATCATGAGCCGTGCTCATTGACCCGGCTTTCGAAGTATGACATCGCAGGGCTCCACGCCCTGCGGCAGATGCGAGGTGCCTGATGGTTCGGGCGTCTTATAACGCGACGTTGCGAATACGATTCATTTTTGTATTGCAATGGTCGTAATTCAAAATTAATATAATCTAAATAATTTAGATACATATTGGGAACTAGGTAATTATTCTGCTTTAGTAAAAGAGCACCGCCCGAAAAGTATCCCCCCCCCCTTCCTTATGTAAGTGAGAAGGCCCCTTCTGTATGTGGAAAGGAATTTTTCTAAACGCGACGGGAATTATCCTGGCAGAGACATCAGACACACTCCAAAATCAATTTAACAATAGAAGTAATGCGCATCCTGGACGCTAGGCGCTTAAGTGAAACAAGGTTTTTCAAACACATGAATTTGGCACCCCCTTTAATTGCCACCCGGGGCATGCACCCCGGTTTTCCGCCCACTAGATCCAGGGTTGGTCCAGGGGCACTTTCGAATGCGGGCACATGGGCCTAGGGTCAGATTGCCCTTATGGTAAAGACAGCATTGTGTTTGAGTTTCATTTCTGCTGACACGATAGTCGCCCTATTCCAGAGTCCCGATAAAGAATTCGCCCGCCTGCGTGGGACGGGGCGAACTAGGCTAACCCGAACCGCGCCGATAACGTTTTTGGGGTTTTGTTTGTCGTTTTTTGTGCGCCGAAAACGGAATAAGTGGTCGTAAATATTTACAGGTAGGAAGACGTCAAATGTTGGCCCTTTGGCGGGATCAATTGGCGAACTAGGCGTTTCCAGGGCTGCGTCTCTCTTCTCGGAATTTCGGAACACGCAGAGACAATGTTCTCATGTCCCATGCTAATTCGACGAACTTAATGCGAATTTAGAATGATGGCAGGTTGCGGACATTTTCGTCGGTTTTTGAATACCATTGACGTATTTTGCGGATATGCTGGGTTATTTTGTTTTCATTCGGATTATCAGTTCTCGTCAGTCCTTAGAGTCATAATTTAATTGATAGTTATACAGAATATACATATTCATTACTAGCTGACCCGTGCCCACTTCGTTGGGCGGTAAAACTTTTTACTTGTGATGAAATTATGAGTGTGGTTCGGTTAGTACTGAGTACTATGATTTATTTCCTGACTGCCAAAAGAAAGGTTATATTTTTATTGCATATGTATGTATGTATTTGCATGCCAATTTGACTATATTACCGTTATTTGTGAGTGTCTTCTTGTGAGTGTCTTATTTGTGAGTGTCTTATCTCTTTAACCATTTATGCATTAAAAGGGAAATTATATGCAGGGAAAGAGAAAAGTCTTTTGTTTTAAACACTTGAGACGATAAATTTACTTATTTTGATATGAATTCATAATTGTTGACCAATAAGCATGACCTAACGATTTAAATTATTTAAAAAAAATATAAAATACTACTTTTTGTGACTTAAATATAAAAATTAGACATGAACCAGTAGCTTCAGAGAGTACTTCCTACAACCTCACAATCTTTACCTCTTTATAATATTTGTATAGATTAATGGGTGTTTTTGCGGAGTTATATGTAAATCATGGATGTGTCAGAATCGGAGTCAGTCACAGTGTCGAAAGAAAAGAGTAAACTATACTCGCTAAAATAGAAATAGAAATAATGAATAAAAATGATCAGGATAATACAAATCTAAACAAGTTAAATAACTAAATATTACTACATAAAATTGACAAAAGAATCGTAATGGATTATGTCCGATTTGAAATAAATAATGTTCAAATATCAGAAATGTGAATGTTGAAAAATAATATTCAAAGTCATATTATTAAGATATGTGTTACATTTATCCATTCGTTGTGCAAATCTATAAAGAAAAATGCAATACAATTCCTAGTAATCGGAAATTGTAAACTAATATTGGCAATAGTGCACATGAAGAGATGATGTTGTTTAAGGTATTCAAATGAACAGTCCGTTCAATTGAATATGCACCTATTATTGTTGTTGTATTATTCTGAAAACGATGATTATTATGCTAATGAGATAGCTTTTTCATAAATGAAGTGTACGTTTAGAAAAGGAATCTTTTCATAATCACAGGTCTATAGACGTCACCGCTGGGTTTTGATAAATTCAATGAATGGAAATCTTAAGTATGATTGAGTTCTTATATCTTCAATAAATGGCTATCTTACGTATTATTGAATTGACGATGTTGTATTGCTCGGTGAAACTGGTTGAACAAAACCAAGCTATTTCGTGGAAATCGCTTTCAAACACTTTTTCTGAAAAACTTTTTCTTGCATATTTTAAGCATATCTGATTTGCGTTCGAAATCGAAACAGTTTGTCTTTCAAAACAATAACCTATTTAAACTATTTATGTGCGTAAAAACTTACGTTTGAGGGTTCACCTACCAGTCATCAATATCTTGTAATAGTCATATTAGTATATCTAAATCGCGCACACTGCCTTCCAACATTTCTGCTACCTCCCAAATATCCATCTTTAGGATGCGCCTTCGCACGATTATGAATTTAAAAATTTCAAATTAATTTATTTATTATCATCCTTACAATAATGATAATTTACAATCGTGAATACCTAACTAGGCTACTGTTCATTTTAAGGTAGACACTTTATTTTATTCGTTATAATAAAAAAAAACTTTTAAACATCGTTCTCAATTGTAATAAAATTACTTTAATTACCTACATATAATTCGAAACAAAAAGAGAATAAAAATTAATAATAAACTTTTAATAATAAGCAAGGAAGTTAAAATATATAAAAAAAAGATAAACAATCCTCTATAATAGTAGAAAGTTAATTACAAATAAAAAAATAATATCTAAAAAATTTTCAATTATACTCGTATAATGCAGGTAATAAATGACAATGACATACCAATAATGAGAAGAAAACAAAATAAAAACTACATACGAACGAACGGTTCCTCCCCGCATCCCTATCCTTTAGCCTTAGAAATAGAAATAAACATATAGCGTAAGCATGAGCCAGTTCTCATATGGACTGAGCCCAATATATTATTATTACATTAGATCTTACTCCAAGACAGATTTGTAAACAACACTGCTCGAACTTGGCGAGCCACAAAATTGTATGATAAATTATATAAAATAAAGATAATTCTATTCTATTCGATAAATATATATGTAGAAGCGTATGGAAAATATCACGGAGCGTCAAAATACCATCGATATATTATGATCCCCTATATCGATGCAAAATACGCCTAATCTATACGGATTCGATGATGAAATATATGATAATCATTTATTGTTTTGCTCTTACCATTTTACTTATAAAAGACTGGAGTTTTAGCAATTAAATTAGGTCGTCTGGTCCCAAAGAGTCTCGATAGTAGAGACTATAACGAGTCGTTGTCGAGCCGAGGGCCTTCTGGTCGCAAGAAGGGACCAGCAGATCAGGGCGAACCCGGTCATTACTTAGGTACAGGGACCACTCTTCAGTTCACAGAAGGGGGCGGTCGAGTGCTCAAATAAATGCTTTCTAATGGTATACTCGAGACAACGGATCGTGCACCAGAGGCGGCACGTGCAGCAAACGGTAACATTACAAGTTTTAAGTTTTGTTTTGACAGTTGACACAATGCTGTTTATGTCAATGTGTATTTATAGAATAGAATAGAATACCGCTACAGGTGCTACATTTAGGCTGCACAGTTTACTTCTACCGACCGGGTGGTACAATGATTAGGTCGCCTGCATTGCATTTTTCAATTCTGTCGATCGATTCGGTCGATCGAATCGAATAACAAGACACACACTTACAAACATTTTACAAGTACATATATACATATAAACACTTTCCAGTAGAGTTGGTTGTAAGAAATTGTGGTATGATAATAAACACGCCCATTGCAATTTTTCACAATAAAGAGAAGTATGTTTTAAACATCGATATATAAGGCCTAGATATGATTTCAGGTACAAATGAGCTGGGTCATATCCGTTGCATGTAAAAACATGTGACAGAAAGAGAGAGAGCAATGCGTTGAACAGTATGTGAGTGAATAGCACGGCAATAATCATCGAGGGATCGCACACACCGGGAAATTACTGGCGGCGGCGAACCGTATTGGTATTGAAGTTGTCATTTTCGCACGCGAATGGCCTATCTACGCCCTTATTATCGATGGTTTCTAACATACGAGTACATACTTCTAAGGTATACAAAATTTTCTATAATGAAAAAATATACTTTCTCTTAATTTATAGGTAATCATAGAATCACAAAATATAATGTACCGCTTTAAATTGTACACTCAGATGAGTATATCGATGTATACTTATTTTATAGACACTTTAGAGCTCTGGTATTAAAATATAATTTAAAAATAGATTTAAAAAAATACGTGTGGCACTCGGGGACTGCCGCGGTAAAGCTATTGCATAGCATTTTTAACAACTTATGCAATTATAATTATTTATTTATTTTTATTTTTTTATTTTTTCTGATATCAGATAACTGCGCTCTATCGGAAAACGTTGAAATTATTCCGAATCATTTGCGGCTCCGGTAGCAAATTATTCGGAATAATTTATACGTCTTCCGATAGAGCGCCGCGCACGAATTTTTTATTCGATAAAGCAAAAACCCGGATTATTCGAAAAAAATTGTCGATAAAAAGATAGATAATTAAATTATCTTTAAAATGGTGCAGGTTTCATAATAATACGCCAGATAGTATTTGCGTAGTAGTCGTTTTTGTGTTCGGTTAGACCTAATTTCACAAATTAATTACAATATGTAATATAAACAAAATCTAAAATATTCAAAGCTAAGAATATTAGGAAAATGTTCTTGTTTAACATATATTTTTTTCGAATCGTAAGTAGTACTCGTTTAGACGTAATTATCAGTTTAAAATCATTAATATTCGTTAAGAAATTTCTTTATTCGGTCGCCGCGCTGGCCTACTAGGCCCGCGATAAAAGCTATGCAATAGCTTAAAGGGCGCTCCACATTCTCAAGAGAATCTCGCGAGAACGCGAGAAACATGCGAGAAACGTGAATGTGGAAGCGATTTCTCAAGTTCTCGCGTTGTTCTCCAGCTTTTCTTCACTTTTTGTCGGTTTTTTGGCGCGAGACAGGCGTGAGAACAGGCGAGAACGTGTATTGACTTCACACTCGCATGTTTCTCAGTAGCGCGCGCGCCGCCGACTTGAACGGAAGTAATTGTGTACCTTGTGGCGTCAATATGAGCGTAACTTGGACAAACGAACTTGAGGTGAAATTTTTGGAATATTTCCAAGCGGAACCCGTGCTATGGAATACAAATTTAAAAGACTACAAAAATAAACTTAAAAACCATGATGCGTGGTGTCGTCTAGGTGAACTGATGGGAATACCCATTGATGACTTAAAAAACAAAAAAACATCGTTATTTGCAAGCTACAGATGATACAAAAATAAAGTTAAGAAATCAGAAAACTCTGGAGCAGGTGTCGACGATGTTTACAAGCCGATATGGTTCGCATACGAAATAATAGACTCTTTTTTTGGGGATACTACGAAATGTAAGAAAACAATAAATACGGTAAGCAGCAACTTTTATTACTTATAATTATTATTACATATAGGAAAGTACAAAAACGCCTTATTCGACGATACAGCAAGTTTTCCTTTATTAGTAAGTACAATCAACTTATGTCTATTGACAACCAGTACATAACCTATCTACTGAAATATTTAGCGAATTCATCTCTTATTTCTGTTGCGTGATGAGCCGCTCGCCGTGGAATATGTCGCGGATTTCGAATAGCACAGGTGCTCTCCATTTCTCCTCTCCAAGAGCCGGGCTCTATTAATAAATTATTATTGTAAGTATCTATAGTTCCGGAAGGTGTATAGATGTGTGATGATGTAGTGCTTCGTCTCAAGAAATTGTGTAATAGTATGCATGTCAACGTTATCAAGGCGGCTTTTTCGGGTTGTAAATTTATTGGTTTCTTGAAAATTCTAAATTTTGTTACCAAAATGCCGAAAGTATTTTCAACTACTACTCGTGCTCCAGACAAAATCTGATTAAACTTTCGTTTTGGGGATCCCAAGTTGTGATTTCCAGAATAGGGTTTCATAATGTTTTCCGAAAGGGCAAAAGCGCCGTCTCCCAAAAAAATGTATGGCACGTCGATGTTTGAACCAGGCAGCGGATGTGGTTGTGGTAAATTTAAGTCATTTGTCTGCATTTTTGACCATAAAACTGTGTTAGTAAAAACTCCGCCATCACTAATTCTGCCTTGACAGCCTATGTCTGCGAAAATAAAATTATAGTGACTATCAACCAACGCCATCAAAACTATACTGAATGTTCTTTTATAGTTATAATATTCCGATCCGGAATTTATGGGACATTCTAAAACAATATGTTTGCCATCTATTGATCCCACAGCACGCGGGAATTTCAATGCAAAGTCTTTTTCGATTTGTAGCCATTCTTCGGGGCACGATGGTAACTGCAACAATAAAAATAATCATTTTAATTTATTTCTATTTTAGGAGGAGCCGTCTACTAGTAGAAATGAAGAACTTGAAGAAAATCAGACTAATCAAAATCCGCAAGCTGATGATCAAAGTCATACAGTCAATACAAATGCATCAACAATTCGTCGGCGAAAACACCCCACCGAAGTATTTCAAGCAGAAAAAGTTATGAAGGAAGCCTTGTCTACGTTTAATGCAACTGTTAAAAGAAATACACCTCAACCAATTCCAAAAGAAGACGATGATTGTGACTTGTATGCAAAGCTTTTGGCTACAAAATTGAGAAAATTACCGGAAGAAACAAGATTAAGATTTATGCATGATATAGATGGCATGTATATGCAATATGCAGTACATTCTGAATTCTCATCACCAGTACCAACACCGTCACCACAGTCACAACATGCCAGTCAATTTATTCTATCACGCAACTCATCTCACGATCAATATCAACAGAGACCTGGAACCTCGTCATCCTCAAATTCCGAGCCGATTATTCATTACACACCAGTACCAACACCGTCACCACAGTCACAACATGCCAGTCAATTTATTCTATCTCGCAACTCATCTCACGATCAATATCAACAGAGACCTGGAACCTCGTCATCCTCACATTCCGAGCCGATCATTCCTCACTCACTAGTACCAACACCGTCACGACAGTCACAACATGCCAGTCAATTTATTCTATTATCACGCAACTCATCTCACGATCAATATCAACAGAGACCTGGAACCTCGTCATCCTCACATTCCGAACCGATCATTCATAACTCACCAAATTCAAATATTAATATTCAGTCGAATGACGTCATTTACCCACCAGGTATTCACATTCCTGATTCAAACACTAGTGCAGAAATAGGTACTGTAACCTATGAAGGTTCAATTTCGCCAAATTCACTTGTTCAGGAAAATAACGGGGCTGAACCTAATATCATCATTGAAGCCTTTCAATTGTGTGATAAATAAAATAATTTGTTTGATACTAGATTTGACACTTAAAAAAATGTAATTTGGTCGTAAGTGGGCATCCGTTGGTAAAATTTAACTTGTATCATTTAAAAAATGTTGTAATACCTACTTTTAATTTTAATAAGTTTTTTAATAAAAAATCATAAAATGTCATATTGTATTTTTTTACAGGTGGCAACAGCTATTCACACATACCTTTATATGTTCCTTTAATGCTTCATTTAGGGCTTGACAAACTTCTGGTATTATCTGCGAAATAACTTGTGGGGATATTTTAAATAAAAAATGAAGACTTTGGTAGTCATCTCCTGTGGCCAAGTATCGTAATGTTACTGCAAGACGTGTCCGAGCTGGAATGGATTCCCTTAATTGAGTATTTTGCTTAGAAATCTGTGTTGACACTTTATTCAATAAATATTCAAAATCCACCGAAGACATTCGAGTAAACTTTTTAAATTAATTTGATGGTTCGGCCACTAATTCATGTAACTGCTGATCCATAGTTAGGCTGTAAAAAGAGAAAGTTATTTCATTAGCATGATTATTATAAAGTGTTGATCATTTTTGGTTGATGCATTAATAAATCTTAACGTGATCAAGGATTTTTTTTAAATAATCATGAGACATAAAAAATATAAAATACCTACATAGTCGTTCAAAAAGTACTTACCTTGTTCTATTACGATGAATACTTGTCATCCACCATCTTCTTTTTCGCCACTTCTTTTTAATAACTTTTTTCTCTTTAGCATACGCATAATTATAATATGCGAATGCGCATAACAATAAACTTGTCGCAGCGGTTACTTCTGCGTCCATCGTCATCGAACGTGAGAACTGTAGTGAGAACTATTTAAGAACTTTGTGAGAGTGTGTACCCAAAGAAGTTCTCACTACAGTTCTCGCAGAGAATCTCCGGAGATTCTCGCGTGAATGTCTCGCGTGAATGTGGAGCGCCCTTAAAAATAATATTCAGATAATCACATGTAAAATATCATTATAGAGTACGCAAAAAAAAAAAACAACTATAAATGTCTACAAATAAGAAGATACCAATGATCAACATACATAATTTTATTTTATCAAACGTTGTTAAAATATAGGGTAAAAGGAAATGGAATGTAAAAATAAGAAAATAAAAAAAGGAAAAGGTTAATGAGGAATATATGAAATATCAATGAGAATAATAAATATAATCTTCGTAGAGGAACTGGGGTGGGTGGAATAGAGCTACCCCCGTTACACGCAAAATAGGCACACTGGATGTCGACTTGCGGAGGAACGCCCAGTATAACTAACTAACTAACTAAAATAAATATAATCATAACTAATATAATCCAAAGTACAATATAACCTAAAGTATAATATATTACAGTAAATACACTTCACTATTATGTAAAATGTCAATTGGAATAAGGATGTTATCGTAAAATTATTACCCATAAGTGCGGTTAATCACTGACGACGACAAACTTTGACGCATAAGAAATAATATTATTTATTATTTGGCGAAGAAACCTTTTCACCGACTGAGTCAGTAAAATAAAAAGGCCTGTTTAGCCTACCAAAAAAAATTAACACATGATCATAAAGAAGTATTACTTTCAGTTTTTTTTTCATTTCATTTTATACTTCACGCATTATATTTTCATCTCGTGCCGTATAAACGGTATTTTTTTATAAAAACCATTGTAACTAAGAAAAGTTATTTTATTTTTAGTACTTTATTCATATTTTTTATACATATAGCCACATTATTATCTAAATTTAACACGCAAATGTAGCAAATGGTCAGTGTCCACCTAACTAGGACTGTACTGTCCTGTATCTATGCGGGTCAGAGTAAACAATTAAAATCAGGGATTTAATTTATAAAGAACTTAATTGACTAACGTTTTATTATTAGAAATATTAAATGTACCGACTTAAAATTTAATACGTAATATTATATAATAATCTGTATAAATATTACATTGTATATACCTAATCATATTTATCTAAGTAAGTAAGTATATAGATAGGTAAGTATATATATATATACCTAAATTCGATTATAATAAATAATAAATATGTTATGGTATTTATATTAGAGTTATATTTTTATGATTCAAATATATAAATACGATTAAAAAAATATTGCGAAAAATAAGATATACCATACGATATATTATGACTATATGCATATTACTTTATGTATATGTATACAATATTAGCTTTAAAATCAACCATTATATATGCGCTTTACAAGACAAGTTTTCGGATTTAGACCTCCCTAATTCAAATAACCATTTATTTATATTTTATTTAAACTGTTTAATGTTCTTTATGTCTTTCCATTTCTCTTCTATGTCATTATATAACCTGGGCCCAAGGAGAAAAGCTTGTCGTTGTGCAAATGTTGTTTGCACTCGAGGAATAAGGAAATTTTGTTTCCGTGAACTCCAAGTATTGCAGTTTTGCTGACTTTGATCATGCCTATATTTATATTTATGAAAAAAAATTATCACATATTTTAGAAACATTTGCTTGACATCCAGGACTTTAGACTTTGAAAAGATGACCAGATTAATGGCATGTCCATTCGACACGGGCACGTGAACAACTTGCTTTAATACCCAAGCACTAAACTACACATTTCCAGTGCAGCTTTTCGTATTATTCTGCGGTTGTATGGAATCGGTTGGGAATGGCTTTGCAATCGAAATCAATTGCAGTATTTAAGGACCACTTTAAAAGTTTATTATTAAAGAAAGATATTTAGATGTCATAATTTGATTTTATTTTAAAATAACTATTTTCTAATTGGATTATTACTATTGTCTACGTTTATTTATTAATTTGTAACGTGATTATTTGATGTTAAATATTTTGATTTTGATTATTTTTGATTTATTATATGTAGATTTTTAAATTTATGTAATAACGTTATTTTCTTTTAATATCATTTGATGTTAAATATTTTGATTTTGATTATTCGATTTGTGTATTTATTTGATTATGATTATTTGGATTTTTTATTTTAAGATTTATTTGATTTGGTTATTTTATTTTAAAATCATATATGTACCAATAATTAATAGGTGTGTCCTGAAAACCAGGATAAGAGATATCCTGAGGATAGCCCTAATTTGCAGCTTTTGTAGCTTTATTTCATAGTCTTTGTCTATTTATGTTTTTTATAACAACAGCTGCAAATAAAAAATTCTCAATTTTCAATTTTTAAATTACTGGCCAGATTCTGTTTATTATATCTTACTATTTGTATATTGTGTAATGCTAGGAATTTTCCAATAAAAATAAAATAAAATGAAATAAAAATACAACTCATAGACAAATAGGAATTACATATTATAAAACATTACCCTCTTTGGCTGCGCACTGTATGGCTTGAAATGATTAAAAAAAAACTAATATGTTAAAAAATGCTCTAACTACACGCCGCCACTGGCCACTTAAAGGGATAAGAGGCCAGACGCTCTTCTCCGTCAAGCATTTTTATATCCAGGAGGGCGGAGCGAGACGGAAATATCCACTTTGGGGAATAATTGCAAATGACTAATGACGAACAAATTTAGTTTTGGAAAATATGTACTCTTAAAAAACAGTGCGCGAAGGTCATAAAACTAAATATTATAGTTTTTTTTGCAGTTTCAAAATATGCACCAGGGGATGTCGTAACATTTTAGAATTTATCTAAACACGACCACATGTCACTTCTTTATTGTCGTTGTATTGAAGGTAATGCTGCTGTATGCCTATTGGACCACATTTTGACTACGAAAAATGTAAATTACCCTTTTTCATGAATAAATGAGTAGATTCTTTATTGCACAATTAACCCGTTGAGTATGAGTCAACCAAATCTGGTCGCGAAACAATTATCCGTTGAGTACGAGTCGACCAAATCTGGTCGCGCGTTTTTTTCACTTCTTTGACGTTCTCATATTTATTCATAATTATCTAATTGTTTTACAAAATGATATTTCAATATTCTATACTCGAAATTTCAATGCAATCAATTTCCAGTTGTTCTTTTTATGATTGGTGTAGTAGTTTCGTAGTTATAGTACTTAGGGTCGAGCGCCGTCGATGTCGCCGAAAATCCTGCAAAAGAGACAGATGCATCCATGAAAATACCCATTTACTCCAAGGGTTAACTAAATATTGTATATATATTGTGAAAGTGTATATTGGATATATATTGAAAAATATTGAAACTACTGAATGGGGTGTCTCGTATATTGATTTTGTGTGAACGTTATGTGGAGACGTTGGATGACTTCTTGATACCTGAAGTGTAAAAAAAACCTGGTTATAAATAAAGAACGTGGTTTCGGCCGGACGGAGCCCGGTCGCACAAATCCAATACTTTTCTATCGCGAGTTCGTGAAATTTTCCCTCACAAATTCATCTTGAGATCTAATTTCCACTCATAAAGGAGAGGCCTAATACCATAAATTGGCCCCTACGCAGTCCTGTTTTGAGCCTGATGAACTTCTTATTGTGGGGATATCTCAAATACAAAGTGTACTCGTACGTCACTAATCCGACTTCTCTGGCGCAGTTGAGAGAAAATATTTGTTACGAAATGGCAGCCATCGCGGAGTCTACTGTAACTTTGCTGTTTGTTTAAATGAGTTCCGTAAACGCACAGTATACCGAGAGAAAAGTAGACGCACTTTCGAGAGAAAGGGCATTGCTGGGATAGGGTGCGAGGGAAGTGAGTAGAAGGATACGTCTTGACAAACGCCTTTTGTTGGAGTTACGCGCGGGTGAAGGTGGGCGACTTTTCGAACCTTTGAATATCCGCGTCGGCCGAGTAGCGGACATCTGGCAACCATATGCGAGCCCTTACGACTCGTGACGTAGCTCGCATTGATTTAAATTTTGTTCTAAGAGAAGATACTCTCTGGTATACTATGGTGAACGTGTTGCTTTACATTTAGATAACATTGTTATAAGAAGTAAACACCTAAACTTTGTATTTTAATATTTAATAAAGATTTCATCGACAGGTGTTTTCCTACCTTCCTCGTTACAAATTGGTAATTTGGGGATTTAACACTACCTTCTTAAGTCCAGGATGAATTTCTATTTAAATACCTATATTTGGTGAAAATAGGTTGGAATTAATTTTATAAAAAGTTGTATATAGATTCGATATTAAAACTAGGTCTCAGAAGCAATCTTGCTTTATAAAATAGATAGCATTGATTTTAAAAAAAACGTTCGGGTTGCTAATGCTCTACCCAAATTTCCATATAAATTTGCTAAAAGACTGCCATTATTGTGCTTATCCGTAATCAATTTCAATATATTTTTACGATATGCCTATCGAATTGGCATGACGAAAGAAATCACTAACCCTGCTTATTCAGTATCATATAAAAATATTGATAATTTTGTTGGTTATTGGAATTTTGATATATGGGTAATACAGGAATGAGTAAGTTAATAGTAAAAACCCATTTTTATTAACAAGCTTTTATTAGAAATTCTGTCCTGAGCCAACCCTGGGTGTAGCAGCCATGCCATAGTGGAACTTAGAACGGGTTAGCATAATTGAATGCTATACAGAATTTCGTGTTTGTGGTTTTGAACGCTGAGGAGTTCCCTCGCTGGAAGCCAACCCTGGGTGCAGCAGCCATGTCATGATAAAATTTAGAACGACCTATCATATTTGAATACGTATACAAAATTATGTGTCTGGAAGAGTAGCCTCGTCGGGTGCCGATCTTGGGTGTAGAAACAGGTCATGCTCACCATAAAATGGATTGTCATCGTAACTGAACCAAGAAGTAAAATTTCTACTTCATAAGATAAGAGGAAGTGGTTCTAATTCAGCTTGAAAGATTATCCTAACAAAACTGACATACATACATAAACAAACTAACATACATACATACTAACAAGGCATATAAAATATTTTTTGATATTTCCTGCAAGTGTTGCGCTTTATGAGATGGTACTTTTAACCCTTCGGAAGCCAGCCATTCCACGCAAAATTCTCGTGGCCCCCGAAAATTTGTCTGTAGGTGTTAGTGCACGCATACTAATATATAACGGTGGCTTATTCAGTGACAGGCTACAATGACAGACTCTTAACGCAGTGGAGGGAGAAGTAGGGCCGATAATTGCATCAATACGGAGATCCGCCGTCCTAAATTGTCACCACGTAAAAACCACCAAATGATGGTTATGGCTATGACCCAAGATGGGGCCATAGCCGAAACCACCAAATATCATGAGGGGGAAATCAGAATCAGAATCAAAATCAGAATTAATTTATCTGCCTGTTTCGTGTTATACATTTTGTGTTATACGTTTGTGCATGCACTCGGGTGTGGCAGCCAACTTATTACTACGAACGTCACCAGTAGATGCTCAAGCATTCTGAGTGGTGCCTCCACGAGAGACGATGTTAGTCCCGCAGGTTTATTCACTTGTTAGTCTGATTTTACTATGTTCTTACGAACTAAGTTATATGTACAACTTACGAGCTATAGCTACGATCTACGTGAAGTCCGGGGTCCTCCATCGGATTTGTTTTTGTAAAAACTTGCCAGAAACCACATTTTCCGCTGTTTGGCACATTAAAAATTATTTGAGTAAAAGCAAGATGTTTATAAAAAAAAATAGCTTTTCTGTTTATATTTTTATTTTATCTAAATTTGGTACATATTAGAAAGAATAGAAATCAATTTTAGAACCACACCACATGTAAATCCAACTGCAATGCCACAAAAAAATATAATTAGAGAAAACGCTAATAAGTAAGCCAAGCCATTGATTATACAGGAATTTCTTTCTTAAGTCTGAATCTCTCTTCGATACTTGTCTTAGCACAGTGTAGAATATTGAAAAAGACAATTTTATAGTTTTGATTTTTATTTTTACCAGGCATTACCCCTTTCTTTGAAATTCTTTACTTGAAATATACTTTTACTGCTACATTAGTATTGGTATCTGCTAAACTGCTAAAAACTTTAGGTACTTGAATAATATTTTGTTTTGAAAATAAAACTTCAATTCTTTTATCACTCCTTTTGTTCAATGATATTCCATAAGTTCTTGTCTATAGAATAGTCAATGGTTCCAGGCGGTAGAATAGTCAATGGTTTTTCTTTGTAAATGTTTTGAAACAAGAGATGTAACCAGAAATATATCTTATGAAACAATAGATATAATTCAGCTTTCAAATTTGGACCATCGACTGATCAATGTGTATTGACTGATTCATTTTCTTGTAGTTAAAAAAATATCTTGGTAATAAAAATGTAAATCACTTTTTTTGGACCTCTTCGGGGTCTTATTGAGTCGGGGCCCTCGGCGAACGCCGCCTAGCCGACCTGGCCAGTTCGAGCCTGTTAATCCATCCTCGAATCCGGCCCTGCATTATACTCTGCAAGGCACGGCCGCGGCGGCGGCCTCTGCAGCAGAATTCCCTGCTGCACTCAGTGTTTCGCCGACGTCATCGTCCGTAATATAATTAATTTCTTTGTTCGTCTCTCGACGCGGCCAATAACTCAAAGCCGAGATCTTAATCTCGGCGCACTGTTTGCCCTCCTTGTATGCGGAACGGACCGCAATGTACCAGCTTTTTTGAGAAGCGCCTATCCTGTCAGCAGCCTATCATAACATGTCTTGACTTGATTGTAGAAATTTGAACACTGACTCCACTCGCTTTTTATGCTCCGTGCTTTTTATATTGCCAGAATAGATTACCATTCGCCAAACGTTCCTTTAACCACAACACTCGAAATATACATAATAATATATGAATTCGCATGACGTGGCGCGACCTAGAGCAACTCTGTGACATCCACAACCCACAAAAAAAGTTATAGTTTTTTACTATTCCACGACATTCTACCGCAATAATCATTGAATAATGGAGGATCGCTATATTAAGTTGGAATGGTATGTTATAATAGGGTACCAAAAAATAGTAAAATTATATATAGAAACGACAAAATACTCCAGTTTGATTTCAAATTGGCTGCCTTTTTAAGAGTGAGAATTGTATAAAATCAAAGAATTCCAATTAAGTTATTGACAATTTCCATTTCGATTTTCTTCATTTATCTTGACGTTTTTCACATTTTATTGGCTATGAAAATTATATTTTCTCTGCGATAATCAATTGAATTTTGTATTTGTAGGATTAATTGAATACTTTATGACAACTCAATTATCAATTGTCATATCAAAATGTTCTAAAGTAAGTTTTTTCCAAATAAATATCAAATTGATCATGTCAAATAAACATCGGATTGATTTTGTAGTTTTAAATATCAAATACAGTTATTATAAACTATGTGGGGAGACTTTAAAAACCTTATTTTAATTTAAGTATTTTAATCTTAATTATTATTATTAATCACCTAACATATAATTATGATTGCCATGCTTTTTGTCCTTTATATTATTATTACTATAAAGTTATTATTATTCTCTATAATCTAAATACTTACTATTATTCTCACGTACCTTTTAGGATTATTTAAAATTTTATTTTTGTCATTTTTTTTTCAATTTTATTTTTCACGGCATTGGTCAACGTATTTTTTTATTTAGCATTTGGCAGTACTTAATTATACGAATCTGAGCCTACCTTAAAGCGGACGTCTCGTGCGATCCAGTTAGGTTAGGTTTAATTTATTTCTAACTGATATTATGATTTTTTGTAAAATAAAGAATTTGAATTTGAAAAAGAATTTGAATCTTAAGCGGCTATCTAAGTACTCCCCACATAGTTTATAATAACCGTATTTGGTACTTGAAACTACAAAACCAATCCGATGTTTATTATACATTAGACATTTAGATATTAGTCTAAACAACTATGTACTCAAGGGTTGGAAGACAAAAAACTCGATTCGATTTGATTTCGATTTTGAGGGAGAAGGTGTTTTAACTTTGGATTATAAGTTAAACATTTTTTTTGCGTAATTTCATCTCTAAAGTATTTTTCAATAATGTTAACGTAGCTAGCACATCTTATTATAGACTGATTTCATAAAAGTTTGGTTGTGGACCTTTTCCCCCTACCAATACAACTGCATCCGGACTGACAGCAATCCACTAAACCGGCATATACTACCTATATACCTATGCAACTAATAACATTTGCAATTCGACTGTCGTAGTCTGCAGTAGGAAATAGAGGCCGTCGACGCCATTGTTCGCACAAACCAGCATAATCAAAATGGCGCCATTGATTTCTCTAATTGTTATTTTATTCAGCTGTCGTCTAGTCACGCCAACAATAATATAAACAATATTGAAGGAGGTGGGTCTGTGGAATATTATTATGACTATAAATAGACAAGGTTTATCAATAGTATTTAAAATATTACTGTTATTTCCTCCTTAGATAGTAATCTTTCAAAAAGCTGTGTTTTTTGACCAAGAATTGTCACTGCCTTCACTCGAAGTTTCACTCGTGAATTTATCTGCAAATCTATGATCTCTCATTAAAATTGGTTTATTAAAAATTTAATAAAACTATTGTTTCTATGGTTATGTAAGTAAGTGTAGAATTTATATACGTAAGTATGCCGGAGTCTTAGTGGCTGTACTAAATACAACCAAGTCGAGAAGAATGCCATTATGGGAAACAGAAAATGAAGACCTATGGATGCAAATTGAGCCTAATAATTTTAAAAAGCAGCTTCTAAATATATATACAGCCATATCTATGTAAATATATGTAAATCTATTTACCACTAAACATCCCGATTAATACATTTTAATTAATGTTTTACTTCAAAATCTCAACAAATCTGTATAAACTTAAAAATACTAATTCAAAACAGCATCCTTGGAGATTCATTTTACCGCATATCAATTGGGACTGTCTGTGAACATGGCGGAGATATGGACGAAATACATTTTTCGGGAAAAAATCCGTAGCCCTACGTAAACTTACGTCGACCGGTAACCTCACACAGTTAAGCTATATAAAGAACCCATTCCATCGAATTTAATAAGAGAATATATTGTATTTATTATTATTTTGATTAAGACGTATTCTGCCTATTTAATAAATACGCAAGCTCTATATTCGAATTATTGAAGCATTGATAAAATTATATAATTTAAACTTAATATAGCTAGCAAGTATTATCAATGTTTTGTTTGAATATCAATAGATAAGTATAAAAATAATGTATGTGTAAGTGCTTATACATTTATGCGCGGTTCGTAAGTAAATAACGTCTCCCGATACTGTCGGGCAGAATATTATGTCTAAAATATCTATATTACAGGCAGGTATAGCACCCTAAAGGCCCATTTGAAACACATTTTTTTTCGATTTTTGTTAGTTTCGGTGTTAAGGGTTACATAGGTTTAGCATGGTCCCAAAAAATCGAAAATCAAAAAAGTTCAATAGGTTTGGTTTTTCATACACTAGCATTTCTACGTCCATCTTCTGCAAACAAACCCCTATATGTGGATTTATCGCAACTGCGATTTTCACTTTTTTGACTATATTAGAATCTATTATTTAAAATAATAAAAGAAATGACGAAGTAGACCAAGTATAAGGTGATACAACTACAAAGACAAATGCAGAAATATTACTATTTATCAATATTACTACTAATCATTATTTTTAGGGTATTAACCACTTATACATTTTCAGAATACACCCCCGTCTTCGTGGCATTAGAAATCGCGGCTGCGATAAAATCACATAAAAAGTATCTTTTTGTAGAAGACGGACTTAGACTTAGTCTTAGGTTCGAATTCACCATCCCTGGTCATCATTGGTCCGAATTCATCGTCCCAGTGTCTGTAACATCATCTTATCTAACCACATGATAAAGGAGCTCCGCAAGGTCTATCCTTCCAAAGAGGAATTTTTCAACAGGATCTCACCCCATGCTATTCTTAAAAAAAAAGTGTACTTGAATCTCAACCCGGTCGAAACCTCTGGGTTGCAAACATTTGCAAAAAACGGCTCTCTAAGATGGATTGTACAACGAAAATCAAGATAATCAGTGCGGTAATTCAAGTCTGGTTTCACGATGATGAATTGAAATGAAGCTATCAAAGCCTAATAATTGAAATGTGTTATCAACGCAATAGGTGGACACATTCTATATTAAAACTAACAATCGATAACTACCAGTACTGTTTTTGTATGTTTATGTCCAATAAAGCACTTTTAGAAGAAAAATACCCTTTGTTCTAATTAATTCGCACGGTACTGTATGTTATTGTTTTGGAAATTCCAACTCGTGTTCAAAATAACATGGAACAATATCTATTACAGTTTTGTTATTTCAATATTTTTCTTTTAAATGTATCCTAATAATTAATTTGTTATTTTATCTTCGCTTTTTTACTTTTTTTTTCTAAAAATCTTTTGCTTGATTTTGATATTTGATTCCCTTGGAGTGCGCGCACATATATGTGTAGTAAAGGAATGTGTATTTAAAAAAAATAATTTTAATAAAAACATACAGCATGAATAATAAAATATCAGCATAATATAATAACGATGGCAAAGCCATCAATGTTTTAAATTATTTACATAATAAAAGGAAGACATAATATGCTATACCATACAAAGAAAACAAGAATTATAAATTGAGAGGTAAGATCGCTATGGGTGTTGATTTATGGGTGTTGGTGTGTGTTTGTGTGAAGGAGGGCGTGTGTGGGTATCTGTAAAGCGTATGTGCATGTATGTGCATGGGAATGAGGGATGTCAATCCAATCTGATCTCCACCTTTTTTTACCCACTATTTTCGTAGTTTAATATGTCAATATCGTTAAAACTTACAGTGTATGAATGCATAGCACGTTGCAATAACGAATCGGCACCATAGTTTGTGTTGTATTTTGGTTGGTGAAAAGTTAAGGGATCGCGGGTGAGTCGGGAAGGCGATCGTATGCTTACCATACTCAGGGGATATTTATTTTGATTTATTTATTACAAACAATAAGATTTACTTCAAAAGGTCTTTAATATTTGGCACACATATGTAGTTATAAATCGTGCAGGAAAAATTTCGTACCTAACTGAGCACAAACGCTCGTATCTAGGGATGCTAATATTTTTACTTAGGACATTGCTTTTCCATGAGCTGACTGGTATAACTTCGGTTATATGATAGAGAAAAAAGTCAACATTCACACTAATACTTACACACAAACTGAATTATCCCATCATATACTGACACATTGGATATGGACTGTCCAGTGTACTTTAACGTGTAAAAAGCGACATATCTGATGCTACTCACCTGTCCTCCAATGTCTTCAAACATCTTTAATATCTTCTCCAATGCCTTCTACATACCAAATATCAATTTTATAACATAGACTAACGAACAGTCGAATGATTGTACGATCACTCAATTCTCTCTAAAAACCTACATTAAAACAGAGAGAAAGAGAGAGAGATGGTTGAGGAATGTACATAGTAGGTGAGTGCTTCGTGACGCGGTCTCGAGTGCATAAAATGCGCCTTGGCTCGAGTGTATGAACAAAAGCAACAGAAGTGTTGGTAAATTTAATCCACTCAACAACTCAGTACAGTGGCTGACTGTCGAGTGCGGCAGCCGGAATGACATTTCATATCTAAAAAGCTCACAAGACTTGATGTCGAGTGCCGCAACGGGCGAATGAATTTTTAATCTGTTTGGCTTGGATATAACCGCATCTCACACTGGTATATACTTTGTATGCCTATGTAGAGAAGTTGCCTAATTCTTCGTCTATATTCGTAAACTATTTTTATTTATTTATTGAAGTAATACAAGTATGTTATGTGACTATACAATATCAGAACTTAGGTACTATACACAAAAATATTTTTAACATTGAGTCAAATAAAATCAAATCAAATCAAAATGTTTTTATTCACAATAGAATTTGTAAAAAAATTGCTTTGTGACGTCAAAATATGAAATACAATTTATGGTTTATATTATAGATAATTTGTCATTTAGCTTACAATTCAAATACTTTTTAGATACTGGATAGGTACATAATATAATCATGATATAATGCAATATTTAACAACAGAATTTTTTTTAAACAATTTAAAATATAGGTACAGTTAGAATTTAAAATAATTCTAAAATTTAAAATAGTCATAATTAACAACAATAGTCAAAAATAGGAAAAAAACAATATACCTACATAGTTAACAATTTTCAATAAAAAAAGAAAAGAATATTAAATCTCGATTTTAAAATAATAAAAAAAAAACAATATCATTTATAAAATCTACTACTTTGTAGTAAGCCTTCTTACATAGAATATCTTTAATTTTACTTCTAAACTAATAACGTCTGATAAACCCTGCATGTCCTTTGGAATTTTATTATGAAGCCGTATACAGCTTCCCATGAAATATTTGCTTAGCTTACTTAGTCTAAATTTGGCACTATATATTTATTTTTATTTCTAGTATTGTATTTGTGACTGTCATAGATTTTTGAATAATGAGATATATTTTTTGAGATATATGTACAGTAAGAATGTTAATTTCTTTGAATATTTTCTTAGGGAATCACGTCTGCGCAAGTTGTATATTATGGCTCTAACCGCCCGTTTTTGTAGAATAAAGATTGAGGGCATACTTGCAGCTTGTCCCCACAGTAAGATGCCGTAAGACATAAACTGTGGAAATAAGAGAAATATACTAGCCTCGCAATACCACATTGAGAAAAATATTGCATTGATTCTTACATTACCATTTTGATTCTGCACTCAGGATCGGTAGCCGATCCTGGGTGCAGAATCAGATCATGCTCATCATAGAAATGCATTGTCATCGGAACTGAGCCTACATGTAAAATTTCAACTACTTAGGATAAGATGAAGTGGTTCTAATTCTGCTTGCAAGATTTGACCTAAACAAACTAACATACTAACAAACATTGCAAGGTAAATAAAAGTTTATAAAAATATTGAATTCGTTCTTACATCAACATTTTGTTATTACGGTTTTAAACAGAATAACGTTGTTTCAGTCGAAATTTTGTTGAATTACAAGGAATTTAGTTGAAACTCCATTACGAGATTTTATTTATTAATTGTCTTCTACTGTTAGTGCTACCATGCTACCTATCCGGTCTGTTTAGATTTTTTTCATGTTATATTTCTTTTTTAAATGCTATTTCAGGCCATTCAATGAACATTACGAATTATTATTGATTTGATTTAGATATTATAGGCAAACCAGTGAAATAATGACATTTTTAATAAGAAATTACAAAATTAGCAGATAAGTAAATTTGTCAATCTGTTATAATAACAGGTAATTGTGAGAGACATCATTTTACGCATTATAACCATAAATGTACCACCACAATTTCGGACAATAAATATATTTCTATTTCTATTTCTATTTCTATATGCATCAGCATTTTTCTTACGGTTATTACAGAAATGACAGTATACTGTAGTTTCAACATGATTCATGTGTCCGACTATAACCGTACATATACTACTAGATGCTGTCATGTTAAAAGGAAGATCCCAAGGTCGCTATACATAAGGAAATAACATTATGTTTTAACATTACGTCACGGTAACTGCCGTTACGCCAACACCGATACGCGTCATGTTAAATCATTTGTATGGACCACAGTCCGAGTTATATACGTAATCCTTGTTGAAACATTGATATTTCCGTGTATTACATCGTTATATTTCTCACAGTGTATGCCAATGCGATATTCCTATGCGATGTAATTATTCTATGTAGGAAATAAATACATCACATAGATCAGTGGTAATGTCACCTAACTAAGGCGGGACCTGTTCTATAATAAACATTTAATTTTGTATATGCTTGCGTAGTTTATAAAAATATCATATGGTACTCTAATTATAAGAATATCGTATTTTTTTATTTATTTCATTCTACATATCTTATTTAAGTTTACAAGGAAAGAATACTTTGTAACTAAAATAAAACGACCAATTGATTCATCCCAATCCCATGCAACCAGAGGACCGTCACACATAACTAGGCTTACGCCTGTACCTAAATGTACGATTTAAGACTTATTTCAAATTGTGAGCTGATATATAAAAAAAAATATTTCCTCTCGTCAATAAGTTTAGTATATAAATAAATACAAACGGAGCTGCCATGGAATTCACCGACCGGAGTCGGGCCCATCATAATACTATTTTTTTTTACACTTCTGGGGGGTGAGCAGTGGATTCCGGACTTACGAACCGGCTGTGGTAGGTTTAGGACAGCTGTCTTGCCACATGTGAGCGTTCACCTTACCACCCATTCACTCCCCCTTCGAAGCCATAGAATTTGAGATGCGCAAATCGCAGTTTTAGATAATTTTTCTAAGAAAGAGTTGATTATTTTTCTGGATTATTGAGCTGGCAGGCCACGAGCGCCAACTTCCACCGTGTGAAGGTGAACAGTGAAGCCGTTCCGGGTTACGGCATTTGCAAGATCATGGTATTTATTTAATTTGTACTCGTGGTCTTTTGGGATATTTGATTCCCATGGAACAGTTAATTCTACAATAAGAGCCACCTTCCGAGATAGAGAGTAAAGAGTTATATCTGGACGGAGTGCTGTGCATCCGAGACTTTCAGGGAATTTATACTGCTTAGAGACCGAATCAACCTCCAGAATCCAATCTGTAGCTTTCTCGATTATTGAGAAAGGTTTTGTAGTTAAATGTTTTTTGCCTTTAGAGCCATCCCGCACAAACTGTATTGGGGGTTTGGAGGATACTGTCAAACCCTTGTTGGCACGAGCCACTGAGAGACTAATTACCTCGCGAATAACAGCGAGAACTTTGTCATGGCGGTAAGTGTACCGTCCTTGATCTAAGGCCACCTTGCAGCCAGCTAGAATGTGTCTAGCTGTGCAAGGGGTATTGCTACAGAGGGGACAAGAACTATCCTCGGCAAAGCTCCAACGAGCGAGGTTACTGGGGTCTGGAAGTGTATGCTGAAAGGCATTCAAATAAAATTTCAGCATCTCTGGCGTCCAGTCATAGAGCATTACCTTCCAGTGCATTGGAGGCGGAATGCAAAAGTCCCCAATTGTTGTCCAATCATTCTGGCATTGAAGGCCAATAGCATGAGCCATACTCTTGCTGTCGTTATCTCCCCGCAAAAGAGACTTCTTCAAGTCCACGTCGCTCGTGGTTGTACTGCCATACCCCAGACCAGTGCCATTCTGGCTGATTCCAGTAAGGAACTTTTTGTGGAAGTCTACGCGGGCTTGTAGTTCATTTTGAATCACTACGGCCATTTATTACGTGCTTCGATATTGCCGGATCTTTGGAATTGCACAGAATCGAATTTTTGGTTATTCTGGAGTTGGCGTAGAGCAGAGAGGGCAGTTTAAGCGCTAGCCCAAAATTTTGTTTGGACCTGAAGAGAGTCGAGGGGTCAGCTGGTTTGGCTAAGAACAGCCAGGATTTTAAACTAGCTGTCACCAGTGCATCTAGACGGGACAGTTGGGTTTTGGTAAAATCGTAAATAAGAAAGGGCCATGACAAATGTGACGTTAGATAATTGTCATAGATCCAGGCCTTACGAGGGCCAGAAATTAGCAAGGCATCTATTTTCGCCAGGCAACTTTTGATATGCTCTATAACATGATCGCCCGAGACGTCTTTTCCCTGATGGGTGATTTTTCTGCCGAGGAATTTGAAATGATTGTTTGGGTCTATAAGGGAGATATTAGAGCCCTTATAGACCAATTTGGGGTCATAGGATGTAAATTTTGTGCCCATGCGGGCGAGTCCAAGGCAAAAACATTTGGAGGGCTTCACTTTTATACAGCCTGACCAGTCGCAGAAAAGCTCCACTTTCTGTAATAGCAGGGAAAGCTGCTTGGGGCTTCTGGTGATGAAAGTTAGGTCGTCGGCAAAAGCGAGGCACGACTAGGTGTATTATATTGAAAACTTAAAATCGTAATAAAATCAGTTATCAACAAAAGAATAAAAATACAAGAACTATATTAAAATTAACTAAATACTTAAAATAAAGAGTGGAAAATTAAAATATCAGCGAATACATTTATTTGATATTTTGGGTGACACAACCGAATTTTTCGATAACATTCTGTTGAAGCTGTTTTGTGTTAAGGAAGAACAAGCCAGCGAAACTTCCCAAAACAGTCCTTATACCTGCAATTCTTTCCTTTACTCCCGCCTTGTAATCCTATATAATTAGATCCTTCAACCATCGTCGAATAATAATCCAGTAACTTTTAGCGTCGCGCGACGGATTAATTCCCAAGTAGGTCGGTAGTTACGATTTTTTAAGCGGTTGAAAATTACAACATACAGTTCTGTCGGTTTGTTTGTGGATTGTGGAATAATTATGTTATCCAGGTATATGTCGGAGGGACAGACGGGGTCCGCGATTGCTTGCGTGCATTCAAGGGATAATTTGACACAATTTGGTCGGCAGGCCGCGAGCCAAGTATCATTAAATTGGTGAAGGCACGTAATGGGTACAGAAATGAGGCATTCCTCGATCGATCCTTACGTGCGACTAGCAATTTGGTGGGAAAAAAGAACATGGGAATATGCCCTAATGCATCTAGGAGCGGTGGGCGTAATTCTAGGTTATAGTGCTACCTACCATCGACCCAACATCAAAAGAGTTTGGGGGTGATTCTAGGACAGACGTTTGCAGATGTTTCTGCACATTTTATGACTATATACCATTGACTATATACGTCTGTGCGACGTTCTGTAGCCCTAAAACTCTTAACAACAAATAACAAGAACCCAAAAAATCTAGTTTGCGTGTTGTAGACGCACCCGCAGCTGGGTAAGTGAAACGTCTTATGCGTGCTGAAGAGGGTGCACTAAGAAAAAAAAACAAAGACGCGAACTCCGTGAGTAACGATCTTTTTGCCTAAAATAATGGCCAAACAAGGACAGGGTTCCGACCAGACGTGTTAGCATGCTCGATAATATATAGAGCGTAATGGCGTATCACCATTTTGGTATGTAAAACGTCGTTGCCGACTTTACAATTCTGTCAGTATTATACAAGCTGCATGTCTGCAATATACTAACTGCTTATACGTTGCATTATGGTGACGTCACTGTAATTTTTGTACTTCTGATCGAGGTTATCAGATAAACATGGGTAGATATTTTCGCAGTTGTTCATAGTAAGGCCGAGATTCTGTAACGATTGCCCGGCCCTGATAATTTGTCTTATTGACATTTAGAGTAAGAAGAGATTGCACCTGCTAAGAATGGGTTAGATTTATTGAAAAGCTAGTCGGCCATTATCCTAGTTAGATAGTTTTCGTGTACATACCTTTTTTGCTACTTTATATCAAAATGAAGTAAAGTAAAATAAAAGTCCTGCCGAAGATTTCTGTCCATTATTAAATTTATTAAAGTAGTCCATGACTTAAGTGGATGCAGAGGGTTTCAACACCCGGTCTGCCACACAGTGACTTCGATTATTTTTCTCACATGAAGAAAACCGCAGTCAAGAAATTTGAAGATGATAGCTGAATTAAAAAGGAGTAACGAAAAAGGTGACGTCAGATGCGGTTAGTTAAGGCGACATGAGACCTCAGAAAAATATCCGAAATGGGCGGATACGCGAAAAAATAGGCGGAGTCAATTTCGTAGGGTTTGACTATTAAAAATCCAACGTTGACGAAGCGTCAAGCGCAGATTCCACGTCCGCTAGCGCAGGGAACCAGACGCATAGGTACTAAACGGTCATTCGCAGTGCTAGCACAGAATAACTATCTTTACGCAGTGGTGTGTTAATGGCAAAGCATAATTAACGCAACTCTCAAAGCGCTCTCACGTTTTAATTAATTGTAATTAATTTAGGGCCTAAATAAAAAATGTGGCTAAGTGCTGCCCTAGAGAATTAATCAGTCAATATTATGAAATTATAATAAAACACACTCACCGCTTACATTGTAGGAGTAAACGCGCCTGAACGTTTTCGAAGTCAGTTTAAAGCCTTAATGTCCAAGGTAATGTGCAACTTTTTTAAGTCCAAATTTTAAATTGGTTCCTTATCGAGGGATTCGCATAGACACTTTTTTAAATTAACGCTTATATTTGTTAAAAAACTCATAAAACTAATATTCCTCAGAGGTGGTCGTTCCCGGGTATCATATCGCGTTAATTAGTTGAATTATTTAGAATCCTATGTAAGTCAATGCTATGTGTTGTTAAATCAAGAAGGCGGAGTGAAAAACGCCATTTTATAAATTGATTTTGGCAGCATCCAATAGAGAAACGATTTGTTAAAAAAACAACTCAAGGGGAGGGTTTAAAATCTTTGAACAGCTTGTTAAAATGGATGAAACGTCAGTCAATAAATAATAAACGAGTATATTACAGTCTTGACACGCGTGCGATTCGTAAATTGGACTAAAGACTAGGAAGGAAAGGGACTACTAATTAGGAGCATCGAGAAAAGGACTACTAAAAGGTTTAAATAGATAAGTATTTTTTACCACATCTTTCTTTCAACACTGGCGCACTTGCCGCCACATGCCGTCATTATGTACCAGTTATTATTGGATCGTAAAAGACGCGTACATTCAGTAAAGCGCGCGCACGATGTAATATATGCATTGCTCGTAGATACCAGTACCCCCGCATCCATTAGTAATATTCAATTGTATATGTTTTTATCTTGACACACTTTTACGTACAAGCCGCTGTATATTTACCACCAGATAGTGGTCATTTAACGACCGCTGCTAATGCAGTTTATAGCTTTATTTTGATTACATATTTATGTTTCCAATTTATTTATCTTACGGAATCGATGTGTAATATAATTTGTACAAAGATAGCTGAAAAGTTCGCAGTGCTGAGAAATATATATGGGCGTTTTTTTTTGAAAAGTGTACCAATTTTGGACTGAATTTCCTCTGGATAAAGCTGACCTTCTACCGCCGGGCCCAAGGACACTGACAAGATGCCGAGCCAATCTCGTCCGCTAGAGCTACAAATCGAATCTTACATAGAATTTTGGAACGCTGCAGGATGAAGACCACCACCTGACCTGCCCTCAGCTGTCAACCCCCATCATAAACCAGGACCTACAAGAGCCTGAACGGTCTTGTTGTGCGATAAACAACAAGACCATCCAGGCCGCATATTTTTGGAGAAACGTGTCCTAACCTGGCCCGGACACGTTACCTAACTATCTAGCACCAATAATATATGAGCAGGCATCATAGAAAACACTTCTGCACAGCATATCAATCATGTCGAGGCGAAGACATCGGAACTCGTGTGAACACACCGTAATGGCGTGGAGATGTTCCCGGAGACGACAGGTCATGATAGCTGCTATCGTCCGCTGTCACTCAGCGAGATATTTATTACGCATGATTGCGCTCTGGACTCGTTCCAATTTCCAACGTAAGTAATTTATGTCGAATCCGAGGTGGGAGGTCATTGCAAGAGCGCCGCGTTTCTTGGCTGAAATCGAGAGTTTTCATCAGGTTCAATTGTCGCGGTCATAATATACGAGATACATAAATCTTTTGAGGCCCATAAGCTTTGCGGTAGAGTATGACAATTTTCGATACATAAAACTGTTAAAGGGCGATGTAAATAACATGTCCCTGTGGTCCATAAATAGCAAAGTTACCACTTTTTCCAAAATTTGATTATGTTATTATTTAACTCAGAAATCACACGTACTAAACAACGTGCTAAAAACAAATTTAAAAAGTCGCAATAAATATTTTATTTATTCATTCAAAATAAACAAAATTCGTCATTTGCGATATTTAAAAAATACATTTTTTTATTTAACATGGAAAAAATATTATTTATAAATTATTCGTACTCGATAATTTAGTAAATTATTTTGAACTTATGGGACACATAATATGTCCCATTGTCCTTAAAGGGGCGGGACGCAAAAAAAAAACCCACAAAGCATACTTGAAATGTTTATATGTTTGTGTGTTTGTAACATGTGTGTAAGTGTGTATCTCGTTATTGCATTCAAGCGAAAGAGATGAAAATGCAATTCCGTTAATTGTATCCCAGCGGAAAATGGTGACCCAGCCGGGAAACGAACCCGCAACCTTACTTCAATAAACGGTGGAGTTTGAGGAGTGAGATGGGTATTGAGTTTGAGGGGTAATGACCGTAGCCGATTTTTTTCTAAATTGGAGGCGTCTTAAATAACATTTCTGTTATTTTTTTCAAGAATGTAAAAAGGTTTCCATTTGGTCAATGCATGCATAACAAAAATAAAAGTTAGGCCACTAATTTCGTAATGTAACTTCGACTTTAGTCGCCTAGGTTTGATCGTTTGTTTCTACCCTCAATTGTGAATTTTCACAATGGGCAGGCTTATTATCATAGGACAATCTATTACAACCAACCCTCTATGAAATGTTTATATGTTCATAACATGTGTGTAAGTGTGTGTCTCGTTATAGCATTCAATCGGCAGACATGAAATTGCAGTTCCGTTAATTATATCCCAAAGGGAAATGGCAACTCAGCCGGGAATCGAACTCGGAACCTTACAACGACCTAACCGACTTTATGCGTACCCCGAATACGACTGGCAAAGTACAGAAAAGCTACTTGTACCTTAGCATTAAATTCTATAATCTACTCCCTACAAAATTTAAACAGCTGGAGGACATAAAATTAAAAAAAAACATCAAGGAGATGCTGATAGGCCACCCTTTCTATAATCTGGCCGAATTTGAGGGCCATGATTTTTCAAATATTGTGCCCATTTAAATTACTTAAAAAAGTAGAGCCCTATTGTCTGATTATTTTATATGTTCTTATATCTGTACTTTTAGTTTAAAATGCATAACGTAGATTTAATTTGATTATTTAACATTTTACTGACAATTTGAATATTACGATGAATAATTTTACTACGTAACTTTACGAATTACTAACTACTTCAAATATTAGGCTTCTATTTTGATTATTTATATTTATAGTTTGACAATCTAGTAGTTAATTCTTAACTACCTATGTATGTTTAATAAACGGTAGTAACGAAACTACTACCTAATCCAATTATTTTGACACGTCCAAGAGCGGTCTTTAACTGTCAATTGGATACGACGAAAATGTAATGTAATGTAATGTAACCACTATGCCAACAGACTCGAGACTGCAATGTGTCGGCCGCGTGCGTGAGCCACAATGCGTGGGTCGCGTGCAGCAGCCGCACGCCGATATTATTCGCGGCTCGACGATCGAATTCACAGTTTGTCCGTTTGCAAATAAGCTAAACGCCCGTTTTAACGATCATTTGCATTGCTGCAGCGCAACAAGCGCAAGTAGTGAACGGTTGCTCATCAGCAGCCGTTCGCGAGCGGCGGCGGTTTGGCAACGAGGTCAAAGCAATTAAGTTTAATGACGCTGGCGCCACTCAATGCAGACGGAATATCCATTGTTTATTTCGTGCGCTTCGTCTTATGCTCTCCGCTCCGTTTTCATTGTTTACTTGATATAACCATCGATTATAATGAGCGTATTAGATTGATCAACGTCGTACTACAATTTGGCAACCAGGATTTTAGTACGAAACGCAACGTGTTTATGGCACTCTTAGTTTCAAACATTTATTAACCCGTCGGATGCCAGCAATGTGGCGAAAGCCAGCATGGATTTCGCCAACTATTGCAAGTGAATGTGTAGGGGCGGTAAGTTCAGCATTGCATCTAGAGCTGCTCCAGGAGTGGAGGACATTGCGGCAGTTGTCATGAGGCAAGCCGTCCTTTGGATATTGTTTAGTTTGGTAATCACAGTTGTTTGGTTGGCTTTGTTGCACCATACCACCGAGGGGAACGTGATTATCGGCCTCACAATGGCTAAAGGGGTTAAAGCCTCAATTTCTTGGGGTTAAAGCCTCAATTTTTCCCTGCCAGTCTCCTGCTTATATCCAAAGCACTGTTAGCTTTTTGAATTGTTTTGACCAGGTGGCTGTTAGTCTAGTCTAGAGGGTCGAGCGTAACTCTCAGATACTTTGCTTCCTTGGAGAAAGGAATCTGCTTGTGGTTTGAAATTTGCATTTTTAGTCCACATAGTTGACGTTTGTTGGTAAATGGCACGAGGACGGTCTTATCGGCGTTGACCGATAATTCGTTCTCTCTGCACCAATTCCCAACCATGTTTAACGCTTTTTGCATCACGTGTGAGATCGTGTTTTGGCAGAATCCCCGGACAATGACTACTAGGTCATCAGCATAGCACTGTGTCTATCCTGGCCTCTGCCATACTACGCAGGAATTGATCTATTGCAAGAGTCCATAGTAGGGGCGAGAGTACGCCTCCCTGCGGACAACCTTTTGTGGTGGTGACTTCAAGATTTGTTTTGTGAAGAGCTAGCTATCTTGGCCGTGCGGTTTGAGAGCATCGTCTTTACCCATCTGGTTGTGGTGGAGTCAACTTGTTTTGAGTGATTTCATTGGGGTTTTGTCGAAGGCGCCTTCAATATCTAAAAATGCGCATAATGCGATTTGTTTGTCTTCCAACGCCTTTTCCACTCTATTTACTAGGTAGAGCAGAGCGGTTTCCGTGGATTCGCCTCTGCGGTGTTACAGCTAATAGGGTTGACTGTTAGGATTTTTTCCCTAATATAGCTATCCAGTATCTTTTCCATCGCTTTCAGTAGAAAGGATGTGAGGCTAATTGGCCTGAAGGCTGTTGATCTTATAACAGATGCTCTTGAAACGACCAGTCGATAACCCGATCCTGTGTGATCGTCTGATCACGCAGGAATCAAAGGATTCCGGCGTCCGCTTTATTAGGTAGAGGACCGCGAAAGCGCCCTCGAACCCGTAACCAGTCGGGAGGACGGAGAAATC
Organism: Micropterix aruncella; assembly: GCA_944548615.1. Classification (NCBI taxonomy): domain Eukaryota; kingdom Metazoa; phylum Arthropoda; class Insecta; order Lepidoptera; family Micropterigidae; genus Micropterix; species Micropterix aruncella. Next base: position 8,937,188 of record OX155958.1, read on the forward strand.
TGATCGCAACTGGTAGCCAGGGGTGAGGTGGCCTGCTTGGTTGCCTTCCTAATACCGTAAGTTATAAATTTAACTGTATGTTAATATACATTTAACTGAATATTAATCTACGCTAATGCCATACATTTAACTGTATATTATTGTGGATTACGAAATAAATTTAAATTAAATTGTTAAAAACACCGAGGAACCTGATTAAGCATCTTATAAATAGGTATTTTTCTAAATTCGAAATTCGAAGTGACAGCAGCATTAATTGTGAATTTTCCTACATAAAATCATAATAATATTAAATGGGACACAGAAGGCGCCTTCCCGAAGATTGTGCACATTTTCGACTATCTGGTCTGCGACCATGAACAATCGGACGTCCCTGGACACGGTGAGTCTAAACACAACGTCCAATCCTTCTACCGCCGTGACAAAGGACACTGTGACAAGATGCCGAGTCAATCTCATCCACTGGGGCTATAGAGCGAATCCGACATACGACTGCAAACGCTTCGGCATAAAGATGTCAACCCCCATCATACACCAGGACCTACAAGAGACGAACAACAAGACCACTCAGGCCCGTATTTTTGGAGACGTGTTCTCTCCAAAAATACGGAGAGCCCGGCCGTTAACTAAGTAACTATCAAAAGGTATTTAAAGCAAAATATGCAATCTTCTACAAAAGGGGTAGTAGAACTGAGGTAGAATAGTCAACACTAGAATAGAATAGAATAACGTTATTGTGCTATAAAAACATAACTTAATAAATATTACACTGGTTTTATAAAAAAGACAATTTATGCACAAATGGCGGACTTATCGCTATAGCGATATCTTACAGTCAACCATTTGATAAAATAAATTTTAATTTTCACAGTACAATACACAAAGAAGTAGTAAAGTTAAATTTAAAATAAACTTATACAAATATATGTCAGTGACTTATGCTAAGATCGTCCAGGGAAGGATAAAGGAGAGGTCAAGGTGAGGTATTTGGTTAGTGGCTGTGAAAAAATAAATGTTTCTTCAACAACTTTTTGAAAGTATGCAACGAAGGTGCATGCCTGATAGATTGAGGGAGCTGATTCCATAAACGACCAGAATGGACTGTAAAAGAGTGCGTGTAAACAGAAGAATGATGTATCGGAATGGCGAGAGTGTTATCCCGGCTTAATCGAAGTGGAAGACCGTGGCCTCCCAAAGGGTGGAAATTCTCCTTGAGATAGGAGGGTGAAGTGGGGTTATTGGGTATGTTGTATCGTAGCGACAACGTATGCAAATTTCTTCGATCGCGAATAGGAAGCCAATGAAGTTGCTCACGAAAGCAGCTAACGTGGTCGAACTTTCGCAAATTAAAAATATATCTGAGTAAGATATTTTGCAGACGCTCCAGCTTATTCAAAATAACCCACTGGCATCTGTATAACAAACATTACCCTAGTCAAGTATATGCGTTAAGAGTGTGGACACAATCATTTCTTTATGTGACATGGGGAAGAATCTTTGAAGCCGCCGGAGGCTATGAAAACCATGGAAAATGCGACGACTTACTTGGTTTACTTGATCTTGCCAAGATAGAGTATCAAGATAATTCCAAGGTTTTTAACATTTTTGGTATTTTCGACAATTTTTCTATTTACACAAATTGGCGGTAATGATGAAGTATATTCCCACTCCATAGACGTTAGAGGGACAGGTGTAGAATGGCGCTAGTCTTCAATTTCGTAACGGGGGCACGATAATATTTGCGTTCCTGTAGATACAAAGGGTTCGCCTACCGCCGAGGAAATTGTCGACCAGTCCAAATTGACGTTGGCAAAGCAGCTGTCGTCAGCAATCGCCTGACAGCCGGCACCCGCATTTACAGAGGGACGTTTTTAGCAACTAATATCGTACAATAATTCAATTCATGATTGTGTAAATACTTCTGAATTCTGAATACCACTAAAAAATCTGAATAATAATATTCAGAATATTTAATATTTTAAAATCCAATTTTGACGAAGACTTGTTTGGAAATGAGTAGGGAAGAGTTTCTACACTGAGAAAAATATAACAATATAATACACGAAAATATGCATGTTTCAACAAGGATTACGTATTTAATTTGTACTGTGGTCCATACGTATCAAATAACATGACACGTAACGGTGTTGGCGTGACTGTAGTTACCGTGTCGTAATGTTAAAACATAATGTTATTTCATTATGTCGCGATCTTTAAATCTCGTTTTTAACATGACTGCATGTATTAGGATACGTACGGATATAGTGGGATACATGAATGACGTTGAAACTACAGTGTACTGTTATTTTCGTATTAACCTTACGGGAAACGTTGATTCATATAATCAAGTAATGAAGTATCAATAAAATTCCTTGTACTTCAACATCCTGTATAAAACCGTGATAACGAAATTTTGATGTAAGAACGAATTCAATATTTTTATAGACTTTTATTAACCTTGTAATGTTTGTTAGTATGTTAGTTTGCTTAGGTTAAATCTTGCAAGCTAAATTAGAACTACTTCCTCTTTTCCTAAGTAGTTAAATTTTTACATGTAGCTTCAGTTCCGATGACAATGCATTTCTATAGTAAGCATGATCTGATTCCGCACCCAGGATCGGCTCCCGGCGAGGCAACTCTACTACGGTCAACATCATAGACACACAAATTTATATTTTCATCCAATTATGATAGCCTGTTCTAAATGTCACCATGACATGGCTGCTGCAACCAGGGTTGGCGCCCGACGAGGGGACTCCTAAATGCTCAACAGCACAGAAACGATTTTTTGTATACGCATTCAATTATGATAGTCCGCTCTAAGTTCCACTATGACAAGGCTGCTACACCCAGGATTAGCTCGAGACAGAGAATTTAAAAAAAAATGTTTTTAATAATGTGTTTTTACTATTTACTTATTCTCAATTGACTCTACTCTTTATTGTGATTTTTTTACTATGTTAACGTTTATTATCGTGTTGCTTAAATTACGTTGGAAATTGGAACGGAACCAGAGCGCAATTATGCGAATTAAATATCTTGCTGAGTGACAGCGGACGATAACAGCTATCATGACCTGTTGTTTTCGGGAACATCTCCACGCCATTACCACAGTATGTTCACACGAGTTCTAATGCCTTCGCCTCGACATGACTGATGTACTTTGCAGCAGTGTTTTTGATGATGCGTGCCCATATATTGTCGGTGCTACAGCGATACATAAGAATTCTAAGAAAGAACAGGGGTACAAATTGTGTGAGCAACATTTACCTGGGCCATGGCTGATTTGTAGACGTCTTGGTTGCTTTGTTTCTTCTACTCTTTATTGTGGTTGCAATGGGGAGCTAATGGGCCCATGATGGGTTGGCCACGAAGACCCATGTGTTCAGGGTCGGTCACACTCACGGGTCAACACCCATCCGACGGCCTCCACGCACGGGGTGCGAACCTGGGTAGGACTCTGGCCTTGGTCAGTTTCCCCTGGGAATCAAACCTCTGGCGCTCCTGGACGGTTTGAGCACCGTGCGGCGCAAGCCAATCGATTGTGCTCCTTCCAGACTCACAATCGAACAGCTTCCAGACTCCCCCGACTGTCCCTGACTAACAGTCGGGGGAGTCTGAAAGCTGTATTGTTTCCTATAGAGCGGGGGTGGTTGCGTACCTTACGGCGACTGCTCTTGAAATGACCATCGGCCATCCGATCCTGGGTAAGAGGCGGGCAAAGGACGCCATGGTCAGCGATAGATTCGGTATACACCGTTTCACCGCTTCGTAAGGGAGAGGATTGCGCAAGCGACCTCGAACTCGGAACCAATCGAGAGACCGGAGAAATATGGTCACAATTGGAAGTTAGGGCGCGAATGTCGGGCCCGCCAGGTAACATAACTGGCTATCTCGCAGTAAGTCGTTGGTCTCTAACGGGTTGTGGCGTAGCTAGACGGTGGATTGTTTTTGTCTTAAGTCTTCTACGCTCACTCGAGGGAGATAGAACGACTAATCGTTAAAACTCCCTGTGGTGACGGGCTCGCCCGTTGTAGTCGACAACCCAAGTTGTGGTTGCAATGGGCCGGTTTTGTGGTTGCAATGGGCCGGTCATTATCATAGGATAATCTTTTACAACCAACCCTACTGTGAAGTGTTTATATGTGTATGTGTATGTGTGCGTGTAATATGTGCGTGTGTGTCTCGTCATTGCATTCGATCGACGGAAATCAAATGCAATTTCTTCAATTTTATCCCAAAGGAAAATGGTGACCCGGCCGGGAAGCGAACTCGGAAATCTACAATGTAAGATCACGCAACCTAGCCACTATGCCACCAGGCCGTGTATAGGTTTCTAGTAGAATGAGAAAAGAAACGACGACAATTGCTAAGCAAGTGGCCAAGGATGGCCGTTGGAATTCTGGTTAGGACTGCTCGTTAGGATTAGGATATTCCTGCTTCAAAAACTCCTTAGTTTTCTGAGCGATATAGGAACTGGCATTAATGTGGTAGGTGGCGTCATGCTAATGGGGGTTGTTGCATTTCTTAAACGTTTGAAATTCTGCGTCGACGGAGTGGTCGTCATATGTCGACTTTGTCTCTGCGAATTTCGTTCAACGGCAACAAGTGGGTCAATAATCGTATTACGATTTGTGGTAACCCTTAGGACTTTTGACGTCGCTCGTCTCGATTTCAATTTTGTTCTGAAAGAAGTTACTGGCTGTATGCTGTGCCGCAGTATTATTGCAACGAGCCTATCTATATCCTTTTTTTTTTGTAAAAGGCATTAGGCCATATAAAGACAAGTGTTAACGTAGCAATATGATTTGTGGTACTATTTTGTTCCAAAGTAGTGGTTTACCGATCATTTCGATGTGTCCTGACTTACAAAGACCACACTACAAAGCGACCCAACAGAATATTATATGAGACTTTCCATCCAGAAGCCAAAGCAGTGTTGCAAGGATATATGTATACTTTTACCCTCAGGCATAGTACACAGATAGTAGGTTTTCTAACAAAATTTAAATCGAATCACGAGTCATAAGGGCACGCATATGGCCGCCATATGACCGCTACTCCGCCGAAGCAGATATTCAAACGTATCAAGATCAACGTGAAAAGCCAACCAAAGGCTTTCGCCGAAACGTATCCCTCTGCTCATTTTCCTCGCACCCTATCCCCGCATCGCCGTGCCGCTCGAGTGCGCTTACTGTGCGGTATACTACGCCTCAGGCACGGAAGTTTTTTTTCATTGCCGGTTTGCCAAAATATCGCAAATATAGGTTTATTTGCGAAGAGTATGTGTATTACGGAAATAGGTACTGCCGTTATCTATTTTATCAGTCTTATTAGTATCGTACTTTAATTGGTTTGATAGCACGACCTTTCCACTTATCGTACGTTGGCTATAGACCGAATCGAATGTCGGCTATATCGTGCGTGCAGCCGGATTGGTAGACGTTGAAGAAAGGCGTAGATGTGTCGTTGCGTTGGATAATATCCTAGCCGTTTTGTGCCAATTTCAACAGAATCATAAGAGTGTGCGATTGTCCAACATATCGTCCTTGAGCCTGTTATATGACGTTTCTTTACATATACTTTTTAACGCCAAACAGTAGAAAAATCTGTTATGCATCGACTCGTAAATTCAGTTGTGCTAGGGACAAATTAAGCAAGTTTCTCATACTTTCAAAATCTGTTATGTGAGCAGGATCAAGAAAACCTTGCTATGTGTACTTTTTTGCACCTACAATTTTCATTTTTACATGAAAGAATTTTAAAATTTACCAAGTCAGTCTCTTAAGTTAGCTATACTATTTAAAACAATGCATTGTATACCTAAATTTGCTATTTTCTCTGAAGCGCCTATTTTTTTTTTTACCCACAAGACCAGTGTTTTATTGTGGAACCTTCCTTGTTCCCTATTGGTAACATCTTCCATATAGAGGACTGTACGCTTTATAGCTGTCACCTGCCATGGGGTAACCTGTCACCCCAAGAAGGTATAAACTTATTGATCATTATTTCAGCCTGGAGTCTATGTAGACTTAAGGACCAGACGGTCTAGCTACGCTAACTCGCCCGTGAGAGTACAACGCCTTACCGCTGTGAAGTTGATCCAGTGGGCAGCCTCGCGCCCTCACTACCAGATTCGGTCGAACTTCTCCGTCCTTCTGTCTGGTCACAGGTCCTGTATCGTTTTACAATTCGGTATTGGGTGGTTAACTAGTCGTTTCGAGAATGGTTAACAACAGGTGAAAATGTACTCTCGCTGCTTAGGAATTAGTACCTATATCGTTTCCAGACTCCTTCAGTTGTTCGCCCGGGTGCAAAGTCGATTGGATGACGCCCAGTGCCGGTTTAACCCATGTAATGGCCCTTAGACCGTCGGGCCCCCCTTGGCACTTTTCGGGGCCCCTTTGGGCTGTCAAACATTCTGACGACGATGGGGGCCCTAAGCTATAGCTTGTGTAGCTTATACGTAAATTCTGCACCGATGACGCCGGACGGTGCGCAAACTGCCCAGTAGCGCCCAAAGGCTATCCGGGACGCGCCGGCTGAGCAAAGCTGCGCACACGCTTTGTGGCCACGGCAGCCACGTTTCCCCCCGCTCGCCGCTTCAGCCCTTCTCTTCCCCATAAGCTGTTCGCAAACCGTCGCGAGCGCTTTGCGACGTGAACTCTCTAAGGGCGACTTGCACCAAGCTCGGTTAAGACAGATAACCGTGTTTAAAGAGTCTAACCACAGTTAAATACTCGACACTGCTTGCACCATGCTCTGTTAAGCTAACCGCAGTTAAATTTCATAACTGAGCCCTGGTGTCCGGTTAGCGCCACTATCCAGCAGTTAAGGTGTCATTCCTAAGCGACGGCTGTGGCAACTCCAGCCGCACGACTCGAGGCCCGCGGTTAGAGTCGTACGGCTGTAGCCGCCAAGTACATTCCCCCTCAAATGAATGGCGATTAGCTCGGGTTTGCCTACGGCAAAATGTATATAAATTTATATTTACATTTACATTTACATAGAGCGGGGTTTACTATAGAGCTATAGCATTACTATAGAGTGGATTACTATAGAGCGGCGCACATTTACATTTATATTTACATTTATATAAATTTATATACATTTTGTATACATTTTGCCATAGGCAACCATTATTGGACGCCTCACATGCGAGGGGAAAGGAGCGACTAGAGCAGTACCGTCTTGGACATCATGTCAGATGCATCACTGTTGGCGTTAACCTATCTTTTATTGCAAGAAAAGGAGGAAGAAGAGTTATTGTTGATGAAGCTGAAAAAGAACGAAAAGCCACATTCATCATGCGAAGAGGGGTTTCACCAAGAGGGGTTCATCATATCAAGATGCGAAGAGGAGTTTCAAAACATTTAAATTAACAGACATATTCTACGGGACGATTCAATGTTCAGAAAGTTTTTTCATTTGAATAGAGTCCAGTTTGATTACATATTACCGTGCATCGAAAGTGGTTTAAACAGAAAACCATGTAACAAAGTCAAACAGCCCATCAGCCCTGCAGAAAAACTGGGATTGGCGCTAAGGACTTTATCTCTGATGTTTCAATCTTTGTACAGGTGTTTTGCGTTGAAAACACAAGGGTGTTCACGTACTAGTTCGATGTCTCGAATCATCCATGATTTAATAGAGAATAAACACCAAAACCGTATAAACAGAGTTCCAGTCGTCGCGGCTGTTACGACTGGACTGCTCATGCAAGCAGTCTAGCCGTACGGCTCGAGCCGTCTCACTAGAGCCACTTCCGTCGCGCGGCTGCAGCCGCGTCATAGGAATGGGTTTCGTTTATTTACATGTGAAGCAGTATGAGTTATAGTCTCGCGGCTCGAGCCGCGCGGGTGGAGTCGTCACAGTCGTCGCTTAAGAGAGCTGTCAAACGCTAGCTGTCAATTATCGAGGTTAGATTTGATCGCGTCGCTTGCGCCGCCGTTTTATCGTTTATTTTTGGTTATCCCACTCGTAAAACGTTTTCCTATATGTCTGATGTTAAACAGGGAAGACACGAAAGCGATACATGAACATAGGCGTTGGCAGTTTGACAGTTGATGAGCTGAGAACCTCCCGTCCGCCATTTTGAACTGTGCTGTGATTGGCTGAGGCGAGCAATCTCGATTTCAGTTGTGTCTATGGTCATGTTCTAACACTCAAAAAAGGTTTATGCGGACTCCGAACGGTGTTATTTAATTGGGACATCCAAATAGTTGGTGCAAGCCGTCATAATTTAACCGGCTGTTAAAATATTTACCATGGTTAGCTAACCACGGTTAGCAGAATTCAACAGGCCGGTTAGTGCAAGTCACCCTTAGGCAGTCGAGAAGAAATGGCCGTTTTCGTGGCGTAGTTTAACTGTAGCGTGTAGCCGCATGGCATCATCGTGCCACGTAGCTTCCGTATCAAACGTGGGCGTGTATCATCGTGCGCCGCAGTCTGTGGCGGCCTTAAGATGCACGAAACCGTTAGCTGCCACGGGACCGTACAGTCCTAGTTCAGTAGAAGCTGATCTTTCGCTACATTTTCGTGTTATTTTTTTCCGAGATCGACAGCGACAACGATATGGCCAATTGTAAAAAAATATAAAGTATATTAGTTCACTAAAACCGATATAGTCCACGTTATGAGGGCCAGAGCGTAGCGGACTCTTGAGGCTTATCTTCCTTTTCCTTTGCACATAGTTGTGGCAAGTAGCTGGCGCTTCGGACGGAAATAGACGATCCGGTGGCGCCACGAACGCACGCAGCCGTGCAATCGGGGGAGGGGCATTCCACAAAGGGGAAGGGGGGGGGGGGGGGGGAAGGGGGAGGAGAGAGAGGAATTCATCATGAAATCAGTTCAGGGGAGATCGCTGTAACGATGCGTAAAAATAAATTACAGAAATAAGCATAATAGACGAAATTGAACGATAATGATTTCTGATGATGACTTTTTTTTCTGAATTTTTTGACCGAATAATGAATTATATAACTAAGTTTAAATAGTAACTGTTTTTTATTCTTAAAATTATTAAACTTTAAACAACTTTACACTATTCAGGTAAAAAGAACCTTAAGGCGGAGATAAAATGCCCTTTCGGCAGGCAATATAAAATTTCTCTTGGTACCACCTCGATACAGGTTATTCCTAGTGAGGTGATGATAAACCATAAACTATGAGATCTGAATCTCTTTTCAAGTTAGGCAAAAAAAGAAAATGTTTCTATAATAATTATTAGGCTAAGATAATATTTTGTTGTAATATTAAATAATAATATGTTATGGGCTTAAACAAATACATAAAATTAAAGCTGGCCCAGTTGTCACTAAAAAGCAGTAAAATAATCAGAAAATACTAAACTGTTCCGTTCTTTTAAATTTCTAAGGAATAATACCACGGTAAAAATGAAAGCACTTTGAAAAGCCGTTGTTAAGTCGATATCCAGGAACTATCCTGGACAGCGGCGGTATTCACGCGGTAAAATCCGATTATGTTTCATTTGTAACGTCTAACAACCGCGGTAGTCTTTGACTGTAATATTATTTATGTGGGTAGATATATACTTAGGTACCTAATAATCATTACAAAAAATATGTTTTTAACTGTGAGGGCTTTCATATAATAAAATATGTGAAGGTAAAATATATGGTTTAGTGAGGTACAAGGTTTGTAACGTTACGCTAATTACTTGTACTCTAATTTACCATGAATTAAATATATCAAGTAAATAAATAAATAATCATTTCATTTTTGGCATAAACAAAAATGACATCTAATCGAACTAAATTAGCAGGCTTTCAATATTATATACAATTTATTTTCATATTTGATTAAGACACATTGCACAGACATAACAGCACATTGCATAATCAAAATAAAAGGTACCCTATAATTACAAACCTTTTAGCTATACAATTGTATACAAATAGTTAGATAAATATTTAAGATTTCATATGATGAAAGATTTATTTATTAATCTTCTTAATAAGAAATAAAAGGAACAATATCGGTAACAACGGGCCAAAATGGATTTGTGATTTTTAGGACACGATTTTAAAATAAAACATCATTTTATCAATTCGTAATTTAGTAAGTTGATAAATACTCTAAAAAGTAAAAAAAAAAATCTTTAGTTTTCCAGTAAAATTAAACAACAAAAAAAACAAAATCTTTAATAGGTAAAAATTAAAAATAATTAAATGTTGCTGAGTTTTATTGAAAAAATGATAATTCTGAGTGGTTTCCAATTGATTTAAAACGTTTTTTAACTTATTATCTTTGAGATTAAATGTATAACGTTTGACGGCAATTGTTTATGCGTAAAAAAGGAAGAGAAGTAAAAGCACTATCGAAAAAAAAATCTCCGAATTTCACTTCGTAAATGGCATAGTATTTAAGAGTTTAAAAAATGAGGCTTTACACAGAATGCGCTTTATAGTTTTATCTATCCAATACATATGTAAAATAAACTCTATATAATTCGAGAACACTTTGAAAATAGCGCTATGTGTATAATGTCTAAAGGCTAATGGAGTATAGGTATAGAATACATTATTGAGTCTATAGATATAATCCAGTAGGTATATAGGATATTCGACTACAAGCGAATATCTGCTTATAGATGGCGTGAATGACGAGGTCATGCTTTTTTTCTAAACTACTCGGTTTCCAACTGTTACATCGTATTTAATTACTTATGTGTGTATTGTACACTAACAATTCAGAATTAGTTTATTAAATGGTTGACTGTAAGATATCGCTAAGTCCGCCATGTGTGTTGTTTCTTTTTTTAAACCAGTTTAATATTAATTAAGTAATGTTTTTATAGCACAATCAATTTATACTATTCCATTATATTCTTTGGTTAAAGAGGTGCAGGCTATACGCATGTTGAATGCTAAGTATGTAAAATATTTTTGAACAATAGTTAAGCGGAATATTAGTAAGACTATCTTGTCTTCATTACAGGTGTCATGGCCATGTATTTGGGTTTATGTGGTCTTACAAGTTTTAAAAGTTGTGAAGCATATCGCCGTAACGTCAGCCTTTCTACGAGTCGGTGGTCGATTTCGTTAGCCTCTATTTCCTACGCGTTTGTGTTGCCAAGTGTACTATATTTGCGTGGTCGGCGGATAAGTGTGCCACTGTGCCACCGATCAGCCATTGCCACGCGACTTTACAATTTAGTTTAAATTTACTATTTGAAAAACCCAACCATCTTACATTGTTGGAATCGGATAGTTGATACAATTATTTTGTGAGTTGCTGTCGTATATATCGATCTAGGAATTCTCAACGCATCTAGAAATTCATATACCTTCGCATGTAGTCAGTAATGTAAATAGATTAGGCATATCATCCTAGCCATGAGTGTCCCTAACCCAGTGCACCGTTATATTCATAGTCATATTTTATTAATTTCAAGATGTTTGCTTCGTAGAATAAATACGTCATCCAAAATTAGGAATTTATATTAATACAGAGATATTATTCAAACGTTACATAAACGTAATCAAACGTTACAACTTAAGATATAGGTACATACAGACTTGTTATTGAATACAACACAATTATTCAAAAATATGGATGAATCCAACTATAGTCTCTAAAAAAAAAGTTAGTAATGCGATAGTCGCAAATAATTTCAAGTCAAGGAATGCATCTTTCCTTAGTAAGTTTTTATAATCAAAATTCAGAGCAAAATAGGTATATAATATTCCTAATTTTATTTATTTTTATTTATTTATTTTATTTATCCCTAGTATTGCATGATTAAATTTCCTATAATATATTTTACATGATTTAGTCGTACATACCAAATGTAGATCCCTGGAAATTTACTAAAGGTGCGGCTTCGGCGGGATTTTATCATCTCACTAGGCAGAGCCTGTATTGAGGTGATATTTAGTACTGCGTTCATCTGTCAGGTGTATAGGTAATTTCTGTAATCTTGGGAAATCCTACAAGTGTATATTGTATAACTAATATAGTATAAATCATCTGTGCACCTATTTAAATAACGTTAGTTACTAAAGACTCACAGTGCTCCCTCGTCGAGTGTAACAACTATAATGTTACCAGTCTTTTGTAGTGAGCGTCATTTTGAATGATTGTAGCTTGGCCTAATTGCCTGGTAAATATGTTACGGAGTTTTTTCGCTAGGTAAATATAGTGTCTTTGTCCAAAGGTCGTTCTCATTTTTGGTTGTACATGTCTGTCTTTATGTCTTGTGTTGTGTCTATGGGCGTTACTGGTCGGCTTGCCGTTGTTAATTAATTAAAGTTCTTCTTAAATAAAATACCCACAAAAGTTATTCACCGCTATGACGGCCGTCATGCAACTGACAGCACCGCTATTTGAAGTTACGGTGACACTCGACGCTCTCTAGGAAACCTACGCCGATGGTTTTTATAGACAACGTTTTGGTGACGTCACTTAACGCTACATTACGGCCGCTAGATAACAGCTCGGCTTTTCTAGGAAACCAGAGCTTAAGCCCCTTTTCGAGGAGGCTACTAGGGTAGACTAAAGTGCTGCATTTTTAAAAATCTCTTATAGGTACCCTACCTTACGGAAACGGTTCACCAGGAGTCATCTTTTATGTGATTTAATACATAATCGAACAAAAGTGGCGTTAAGCAAAAGTATTGCCTACATTTTTCGTCATTAGTGCAGATGGCGATGCACTAAAATTTGAAATGCACCCCCAGTAGCATCGACATCGATGCCCAGTATCATATATCGATGCCCAGTAGCACGACTTTTAAACATCACACACTCCTCCAGACGTCTTTTTGTCTTTCGACTCTTCATCTTCGAATTAAGTATACTAATATCTCAAAATCGTCCATTTTACATTAAATCGTCCACTAAACACCACTTGAGTGAGTACTGAGCGACTGCGATTGAATATGGTCGTACCACTTTCTAGGAAACCACATCTTTGGACAACCGAGACGGCCGTCCTATCACGGCCGTCATATCACGGCCGCTAGATAACGGCACCGCTTTTCTAGGAAACCAAAGCTTTACCCTGCCAGGGCCGCTGTGAGCTTCTGCCACTGCTGTAATCCTGCGGTAGGCGGCAGTTGGGATCAGAAGATCACGGATTCGGAGGAATACCTCGGGCGAAACTGGGCAGTTGGTACACCATCCGGTTTGCTAGGTGTTGAATGCCCACCTGGCAAATAACCAGAGGGGTCTGGACTCTGGAGACGTATGTTTCCTATGACAGCGGAGGGTAGTTGTCGATCTGGCGTCTTGAACCCTTGAGTCGATCCGTCGGCCACTCGATCCCGAGTGACTATGGTGGGCAAAGGGCGTCGCAAAATATTCAAACTGAATAGCCGCTTACGTCAGGTAGAGGCCGCGCTTAACAGTGACCAGACCGGAGGACGGAGAAATCCGGCCAAATCTGGGAGTAAAGAAGAGAGGCTGGCCCGCTAGTTTCACATTCCAGTGCCTCGCCGTAATGCGTCGGCTTCTTCGAGTATGTTGGCGGAACTAGAGTGTGGACTGTGTTGTCCTTGAGTCTCTGTGTAATCATCTCATGGCTGAAAGAACGATCTATATCGTATAACAACCTGAGGTGTCGGGTTCGCCCGTTGCAGATAACAGCTCTAAAGTACCCTGGGTAACGGCGGTTGCAACATCGCCGAAGCGAAGGGTGCTACAAACCTCACGCGATAAATTCGACTTCTTATTTTGTATCGATATCATTAGCTTATAAATAATAATGATTGTTTGTGCAAGGTGCAGCAAGCAAATTCGAGCGGTGTTTAAATTTTATCACCGGCGCCCGCACTGTTTACGATTCATATTTCATGGTATTACGGAGGCCCGTAAAACTTTACGTGACGTTTTCCCAAGGTTTGTCCGAGCGACAACGACACGCGCGATATGAAAGACCGGTCCTACATCCATTAGTGCAATTAGTCGGGCCAGATCACTTATTTGCGGAATAAAATGCTCTGAATATTCATTACATGCTGGAAGATCGCCAGACTGTCGGATGGAGAAACGAATAACATTAATCTGCAAAAATCTTTCTTTTCTATTATATTCGCGGAGCTGTTCTCGCGCACTATTCTTACGAGGTGGAACTTGTTGGCGCGTGCTTTGCGTCACTTAAATGACAATAGCTCGATTGCGCCAGATTTTTATATTTTTATCGCCAATCCTCATTCGTTTATTACAGGCAATTAATTATTTACTCTAATATGATAGCTAGTATTTTACGCGACATTCTAATTATATAGTTACTATTTGATATCCTTATTTTTACTTTTCAATGCATTGGTTTTTCTGTAATTTTGATTAGTAACAAGTGAATAAACAAATGAATAAGAAAGAAATACAATCTGTTGTTTCCCTTTTAAACTTTCTTCTCTTTCTTCTCCTTTTTCTCCTTCTTCTTCTTTTCCCTCTTCTCCTTCTTTTTCTTCTACCTCTTCTCCTTCTCCTTCTCCTTCACCTTCTCTTTCTCCTTCACCTTCTCCTTCTCCTTCTTCTTCTCCTTCTCCTTCTCCTTTTCCTTCTTCTTCTCCTTCTCCTTCTCCTTCTCCTTCTCCTTCTCCTTCTCCTTCTCCTTCTCCTTCTCCTTCTCCTTCTCCTTCTCCTTTTCCTTCTCCTTTTCCTTCTCCTTCTCCTTCTCCTTCTCCTTCTCCTTCTCCTTCTCCTTCTCCTTCTCCTTCTCCTTCTCCTTCTCCTTCTCCTTCTCCTTCTCCTTCTCCTTCTCCTTCTCCTTCCCCTTCTCCTTCTCCATCTCCTTCTCCTTCTCCTTCTTCTTCTTCCTAAAATTTTCAAAAGTGTAGGTTAGGTAATTTTTTTAAATATGCCCATAAAAACTAATTTAAAATAAATCGACGCGTTAGCATTAAAATGATCGAATTTATTTACTTTCCTGTTAAGGCAATATTGTGGACGCACTTTTGTGTGCCTGTCTGTCTGTCTGTATTCCTCCACGAAGAGCGACCGTCCGTTTAAGCTAAAATTTGGCATGGAGACATCATTTGGTCATGGCAAGAGTTGGAAAGATTGTGGTTAAAATCGGTCAACTAGGGGGCGCAGCAGTCATACTTCCATCTCGAAATATTAGGCATAGAAACCTAAAAAATCGGTATACAGGTGCTTCGTTGGGCCGAAATCATAGTGTGAAATTTTAATTGATATTAAACTCATAATATTTTAACTATTATATAGTCGTAAATATATTAGATAGAAATAATCGTCATATTTATGGTCGTAAATATTCGTCTGCCATACATTAATTATTTAGTAAGAGGTTGCTATGCTCTCACGGAGATCCGCGTTTGCGATTTGATTGTGTAAATTCAATGAGATGACGCGCGTTCGAAATTCAAATTTTCATTGCTTTGCGTCGCATATTAGCAGGAATTTTCCCCAACTGCTCATCGACTGTATTTGTGAAATAAATATTCAGATGAAATAAGTATGGCTACTTGCCGGGAAAGTCTTGGGGTGATACAAATTATTATTTTTATATATTCCTCTCTAACGTACTAGCATGTCTCGCTCGTTAATGAACTAATTCTGATTTTAGTTCACGAAGAAACAAAATTATGTACATTATGAAAATTAATATCTAAGAAGCTGGCAGCCCCGACTAAAAATAACGCTAAAAACAGCATCGCAGCTCACACACGTCGCTCGCTATTTATTCGACTACTGCACGTACACTGCAACGGAAAGTGCTAGTAGCGTTACAGCTTAATCTCGATTTTCCACCTCTCAGCCTGTCAGCCGCTAGATTGGTGGCGTCTAATGCATTGAATTATTTAATTTTAGTTCACGCGGTGTCACGTAGATGAAATAAATTATCAGAAACGTCATTATTGAGATGAACGCAAACCTAATCCCCTTTTTTACAACTGCTCAATAAAGAAGGAGTGTAATGTGTACTGGGTTCATGTATGTATATTTTCTGTGTCTTTATTCCACCATAACTTCTAAACGCTCCATGTGAATTAAAAGTATGTGGTATTGCTAAAACCATTATGTTGAATATATAACTGATATACTTAGGCGTGGAAACACATATATACATCTATTATATTTATAAATAAGAAATCTAAGTATTTGTTGTTTATTTTTTCTTGTTACCTAATAAAAAATTCTGATAAATTCCGTTTTGTCATAGAGTGTTTTGCCATAACTTCTAAACTCTCGATCTGATTTAAAAGTATGTGGTATTGCTAGAACCATTATGTTGAATATATAACTGATATAATATACTTAGGTGTGGAACCACATATATTCATCTATTATATTTATAAATAAGAAATCTAAGTATTTGTTTTATATGTTTTCTTTTTACCTAATCAAAAATTCTGATAAATTCCGTTTTGTCATAGAGTGTTTTGCCATAACTTCTAAACGCTCGATCTGATTTAAAAGTATGTGGTATTGCTAGAACCATTATGTTAAATATATAACTGATATACTTAGGTGTGGAACCCCATATATACATCTATTATATTTATAAATAAGAAATCTAAGTATTTGTTTTTTATTTTTTCATTTTACCCAATCAAAATTGTGATAAATTCCGTTTAGTCATAGAGTGGTCCTTATTAACCAAAGCCTTTTTATTGCTCTCTTAAATGCTACCATGTTACTTAAATTTTAAATCGTAGTTTCTATATTATTATAAAGCCTTGGAGCTAAGCAGTTAAAGTATCGTTGTGCGAATGAGGTTCTCACACGTGGTACCAAAAACTGCCTTCCCCCAGTTCTAGTCATTTTGGCTTCTTGGTTAATAGACTGTAAGTCTTTGAATTTATGGAATAATATTAGCAGTTGCTTCACATATAATTGACATACATCAAACACGCAATATTCCCGAAATAACTGTAAATAGGGCTGGGTTAGATAACTGTAATATGCGGTGTGGTAAAATAAGGCTCACCGTTCGTATTTAACTTGGTTGAATTTGACCTGCTGATGGAATTGTTATGCTCGCTCAACGCCTCTAACAGTATTTTCAATGGCTAGACTTGACTTGCGTGGTCGAAAGCTGTATGTGAAATATTTTGCTGTTATATCAGATATGATTGAACTCATTGGTGGCGTTCCCCAGCGAAGAGTCTGTTTCCTTTATTGTTTTCCTTATTCGTAAACAATTGAAGAATTGCGGGAAAAAGACGATCAACGCCAATTTTTTTTTTAAGATGATATACTTTTTTGACGTATAAATTCAAGTAAAATGTATTTTTTAAAACTTTTTTTGGGTTTAAAAACAGACAAAATTATTTTTTTGTCACTCAAACAAACCTAGGCTAACAGGTTATATTTTAAGTTAGTATATTTTAAAAATAGAATTACCAAATTTTTTAACCACTTGACATTTATTGTTCTTTCCCGTAACCCTTCAATTGCTAAGAATCTTACGTATTCACCATTTCTATGCGGATTATAATCAATTTTTTTAAGCACGCTAGACCGGACAAACTTCCAAGTGCATTCAGTTTATTGAATACTAACTTATATATGGTTTCTCATTGCGAAATCCTACGGCATCCTTATTAATCCTACCAAATCTCAGGAGATACTGATTGGTGTTTGACAGCTAGTTTGGCTATTTAGCACGACTTCCCTATCACTATCTTGACAGGCACAGATGGATGAGAACAGTAGGCGTATTTTCTATCGCTCACCCGGCCTTTGCCGGGTAAGCGATAGAATTACTTTTGTTTTGCTTTTATTATTCTACTTTTTTCTTTCTCTTTTATTACTGCTATCAAATACCTGTAACTAAAAAAGGGTTGACTGTAAGAGATTGAACGAATAGTCATTAAGTCCGCCCATTGTACTTATACTGTTATATGAAATATTCATTCATTATTGTTATTTCTCCAATGTTTAAGTCATCAGTTAGGATATTACTTATAGCATTGATTATATAGCTTACGGCAATGGCAATGAAGATTTTACTATGAAGGGCAACCTGTAGAGGGCGTACATAGGCAAATTGATTATTCTTCTATTCTTATGTTGAATATGGCTACTTTCGTGGTATAACAGTATGGCGGCGCACTGTAGATTGAGATCTAAATACTCCTATACGGTATAAAATAATAATATAATAAAAGTCGAATTTTTAAAATCATAGCTTTTATTATTATTGTACTATTTATATAAACAAGTATTTTTTTACTTGATACCTACAGAGGTTTCAATACATTATAATTACGCACATTCAAGTTCAGGTTGACTAATAGATGGCATTCTATCTCTCCGTATTATTTCTGTGATATACTTAGTCAGCCTATATAAACGATGCAATAAATGGCACTAATATTGAATGTTATTATTGTTATCATTGGTTAAATTATTGGGTTTTTTATAATCAATCAGCCCTTTATAAAAAAAACATTCATTATCAATTTTATTATAGATGGCCGAATAAATTGGTATGAACTTTACCGTCAATGCTATCAGCGTCATCTGCATTTCGCCGGAGATAAAAGGTTGCCAAATCGTACTATGGAGTTGAGCAAGCTAATATTATATCACACCTATGATCGTATACAGTTATAACTTTACGAATACAGCTGAAAAATTCCAATTATTGTGTTTCTTTATAAAAATGATCACCATTTCTAATTTTACACTCCTAAAAAGAGTCATAACTGTTTTTTACTAGTGCCTTTGACGAATTAGTGAACTAACAGTTATAACTTTTTTTGGGAAGGTAAAATGAGAAATAGCGACAAATTTTATAACGAAAAAACCATAACTGATTTTTTTGCAAGTTATTACTCTATTTGATCGTAGGTGCGATATAAAATCAATATTCATAGTAAATGTAGTGAAAACTGAATTTATTACTTCACCGTCATTTATTACTTCACCAATCTTCAGTCTTTGAAGATTGCATACAATTTCTGATATATATATATATATATATATATATATATATATATATATATATATATATATATATATATATATATATATATATATATATATATATATATATATATATATATATATATATATATATATATATATATATATAAGATGATTATAAAGTAAATAATTATAAAAGCCACTTACATCGTGACGAAGGATTCCCTTGATCGGATTCGGGAATGCTTTAGGTGTTAACGAGAATGATGAATGCCTCTCACTTGCGGAAAGAGGAGTAGGTTTAAGTTGGGCCCATTTTTCAACTAGTAAACGCTCACCCTTCATCCAATTATCTCAAAAATTAAGCTACAATCCTTCTTTATACGTAAACTCACTCAATTTCCTATTATTTCAGGGGAAATAACAAGACAAGACGAGCTACTTGACAGATGGAAGAATTTAAAATTTCGAATTTCGTTTTTTTATTTTCTAAAGGTGCGATATAAAGAAGCTGCGATCAATATTCAGCTGAAAACTTAAAACTAAAAGCGTGACATGCCCTCATATCAATGAAAGGAAGCAGTCAGCTCTTTCCTATTAGTTGGAAAGATTACCTTTAACCTAAATGGATTATTTACAATGAACGAAACATAAAATATGTAAAAATTCAATATTTTGAAATATTTGATAGTTTTGTGTATATATTCTTTTTAGAATTGATCAATAAGATGATTATAAAGTAAATAATTATAAAAGCCACTTACATCGTGACGAAGGATTCCCTTGATCGGATTCGGGAATGCTTTAGGTGTTAACGAGAATGATGAATGCCTCTCACTTGCGGAAAGAGGAGTAGGTTTAAGTTGGGCCCATTTTTCAACTAGTAAACGCTCACCCTTCATCCAATTATCTCAAAAATTAAGCTACAATCCTTCTTTATACGTAAACTCACTCAATTTCCTATTATTTCAGGGGAAATAACAAGACAAGACGAGCTACTTGACAGATGGAAGAATTTAAAATTTCGAATTTCGTTTTTTTATTTTCTAAAGGTGCGATATAAAGAAGCTGCGATCAATATTCAGCTGAAAACTTAAAACTAAAAGCGTGACATGCCCTCATATCAATGAAAGGAAGCAGTCAGCTCTTTCCTATTAGTTGGAAAGATTACCTTTAACCTAAATGGATTATTTACAATGAACGAAACATAAAATATGTAAAA